>CAEGAD010098674.1:0-79377 GCA_903067055.1 Poeciliopsis paucimaculata
GTTTTGGTTGTTTATTCTATGTTACATGACTTTGTGTTTTTATGTTTGTATGATGTAAAGCACTTTGAAATGCCTTGCTGCTGAAATGTGCTATACAAATAAAATTTGATTGATTGATTGATTGAAAAGTTATTTTTTTTCATGATGAAAAAAAAAATTTGTCTGTTTGATCCAAGAAAGATTGAAACATAGTAGGAGGAGGTGCGGAGGATTCAGTATGTCCAAAACTCATCTAACAAAACAACTAATAGATTTGTCTTTGTGTAACCCAGTCCAAAATAAAGGTATTTTGGACCTTGTTAAACATGTTTGCTTAAGCACACAGTTAGGGACTCTGTTGAACTTGACTGAATGCTATTGGTAATTTGGTAATGCAGTTTGTTGATTCAGGTGTGCTGAACCATGGAACACATGAACAAGCTGCACGACAAGATCCCTCGAAGACAGAAGTTTCACACCTATGTTTTAATCAGACAGTCTTGGTCCCTCATTTCAACCTTTGTAGCCTCATAGATTGAGTCTTCACCATTTCAGCCCACAATATGTGGAACTTTCTTTGGAACTTTCTTGAAAAAATGTACTTTTTTCAATAAACTTCTCAAGTGGGATGATTCTCACAGACATACAGCTTCTCTCCTTTTCCTCCAAAGGAAGCGATGGTCCTTGTTAAACATTTCAATTGCTTTTGAAGCATTCAGTGACAGAAACTGGTCGCTTTATCTATTAGGGACAATGTTTGTGGAACACTGTTTCTAAGTGTTGTCACAAAACTCAGTAAAGTATTTTGGTGGAATAGATTACAACTTTAAGAGAACCAGATAATAATTTCATCCTTTGCAGGGTTCTGCAACTTTGAAGCAGATAATTTTAATGACAGATAAATTTAGGTCAAGCAAAACACAAAGGCCACATGATTAAGTCATTGTTTTTATGTTGAGCTTTTATGTGGAAAGACTAGACAGCCATCTGGTGCAGTGGATGCCACGTTGGATTCGTCTCTACTGGAAAATATAACTGGCTCTGTTTTGCAACTTCCAGCTTAAAACTGAAGACACTACAAAATCACCTCTGGGATTTTTTGGAACTGGATTGACAGATGCCACAGGAAACCCACAGTTTGTTGCAAACTTGTTGCTCACAAAACTGCAGCCCATCTAAAAGTTGTCAAAGTTTCGAAGGTTTTCATTCTGGATAGTTTTACATATGCATCTCCTCTTCTCGGTAGGTGGATATTTTGATGTTCCTGTCTATCAGAGCTCAGGTGGGCCTCCTCTTTTCCTCCATCGTTGCCGTTTTGACAGGACAAAGCTAGGTCAATGTTTAAATAAGATTTTTAAAAAACCAAAGCTTTTTGGAATTTTGCTCAAAACCAAACCTGACACTCAATGTGCTGCTGTGAAGTTGTTATAGAAAAGTTGATGACTTGGCAGTAGTGCAGAAAGCTGACAAAACAAGAGCAATGACAGTCTGTCATCCACCATGTCAGTTTGACTTTTAAAGGGAAAAAAATAATAAACTTATAACTGGAGAGCAAATTGATTTCTAAAGGACGCATGGCAGTTAAACGCACAGGGAGTTCTGGGACATGTTTTAGTTTAAGAGGACGGACGGACAGGAGAGACGTCCCCAGACGAAGAGCAATCACTTGTCAAAAGCAACCCAGATTAATGTGAGTGCAGCACAAACAAAAGCATATCGCTCTCTGTCAGCACTTGACTGGATGCATCATTACCATCAGGAAACAAAAAAAGGTTTAGGTACATTTATATATATATATATATATATATATATATATATATATATATATATATGGCACTGAAAAAGAGAAAGCCCAAACAGAGCAATCACTCTTCAGTCTCACATTACAACATTTAATTCAGTGAAAACATGTCACAGAAAAGCTCTGACAGCTACTTTTGTGATAAAAGATGCTGACACGCATGCATTTTGTGTTTCTTTACAGTAGGGCTGCTGAAAAGTTGAACTTTTCCAAAGAAAAACATCAAAAGCAGCCAAGTAATTATTGAAGTTTTACAGATATCCCATCGCTCTGTGCAGCTTAGCTCCATGTTGGCCCAAAACTACATCAGAAATCTTGGTTTTTAATTTCTTAAATGTGCAGAGTACTGCTGATTCGATTTGCCACCTTACAAATTTATTGGAAGCAATTTCTTCACCTACTAGCTTTACCCATCCGTCCATCATCTGCTGCTCATCTGACAACAGACCACAGAGCAAACAATTGCAGTTCTCCAGACCTCCCTCTCCTCACTTACCTCCTCACTGCTGTCTCATCTGGGAAGATGCTGAGGCATTCCCAAGCCACATGTGAGATATTATTTCAACAAAACACAATTTCTGTCTTAAAGACTTGCCTCAAAAGCATCCTTGCAAAAAAGTCCACTTCACCAACTATTCCTCAATGGAGGAAGTAGTGATTGTACACAGAAGAGCAAATTCAGGGAGTTGTCCAGTTTTTTTGACAGCTGTTTTGCCTGCATCATCCACTTTACTTCACCATGGAAGTCACTAGAGAGGTCACACTAGATGCATTCAAATAGAAAAATCTCTCAAGCCTTTAGGACAATAGCAGTTTGATCTGACACTTTAAAATGTCGATCTATGTCATCATACAAAAATAGTGATGTTAATGTTTTAATGAACAACTGCAGATAATAGAAAAAAAGATGGAAAGATTCAGCAGATCTGGATTCAACATTAGAATTAGGAGATGGTGGGCCCAGAAATTCTGGATACAATTTGTTGCATCTTTTTCCTTTTTTTTTTTTTTTTTTTAAGGACCAACCCAAGATTAAATTTTTTTTTATGACTTTATCTCAGCTCTCTAGACACAAGCCAAAATGTCTCTCATAGCTCCAATCAACATGTAGTTGTGAGTTTGAGTGATGGGTCAGAAGTTGAACGTTTCACCGTAGGGTATTTTTTTCTTTTTTTTTTTTATATCTGTGGATACGTCTATAAGCTACTGCTCCTCAAGCACCGTTTTGTGTGGCTTCCTCCTCCTGACTGGATAAATCAGCATAAAAATTTTAATACCATGAATACAAATTTAAACGGGACACTTCGCCATCAATACTTATGTATTTGGAGTAACATGCTTTGAGGCGTGAATGTGGTGTTCAGTATGCAACGTCAATATTCTTCTGCAAATTTAACTTGCGTTTTCAGGTACCTTTTCTCTTTTTCCTCTCAACCTTTTCACTTTTCTTGGCCTTTGGACATAAAAAAAATAATAAAATTATTGTCAGATAAAAGCTAGAAGAAACTGATTTTTTTTTTTTTTTTTTTTTTTTTTCAAAAAACTTAAAGATAACAGCACTGAAGATAAAGCTGATGGAGACAAGATGGTTTTGTTCTGCTCATTTAAAAGTAAAACTAGCCTTTTAAAAAATTTAAACTCGCGTCATATTTTTGCTCATTAGTTATGTTTTTTGACAGAAATATGTTAAATCAGCTCATAAACTTTCACTGAAAAATTTGCTGCAGCTTTTATAATCTGACAGAATATGTGAAGCATCTTAAATTTTGTGCAGATTCTACATTACCAGAAGTAAGAACCTAAAAGAGATTATTAACTGCTTCAGTTTTACAGCAGCTGTGAGCAACATAGGAGGTTTCATTATTCAGATCTGATTCATATTCATCCAGTCTGAACATCAGATGCAAAACTCTTCTAAAGCCTCCAATTTAAGATAAGGAAATTAAAAAAAAAGAAACTAAATCAAAGCTTTCAATTCTTTCTTAAAGCTGGTTCTTGTGTGTTTCTGTGTCACAATTTGAAAATACCAGTTTTTTTTTAATGTTTTGGTGTTGGTGTGAGACCTTGTTGGTTCAGACAGCTGCTGTCTGAACCAACCAACTCTTAGTAGTTTATTAATGAACACTGAGATCTCCACAAAAAATGGTAGCACAATTTCATCAGATGTACTCACAGAAAAAAGGAGGAGAAGGTGAATGATGCAAAAGGACTTATCAGGAATGAATGAGGAACCTGAAAAAGGAAAAGAAAAATAAAACACAACAAAGGAGGAGGAAAAGTTGAACCGTGGCTGAAAAGGGAAATGATATGGGAGGATAATGAGGTGAAATGATGGTCAGTGGTGATGAAAACAAGAAGAAACAGCGAAGAAAGAGTAGGACAGAGTAGAAAGTGGGAGAAAAACTAGTTCTCGCAGTGATGTGATTATGAACAAAGGGGAACATTTGTTAATGTGAAGGCATGATTTTAAAATCAGGCCTAAAAATAGTGTTAAGGCCATCATCATCATCATCATCATCATCATCATCATCATCATCATCAAAATTAAAAGAATTATGTGCTTTGTATGAATTAGTGTACAAGGAAACTTTTTAATAACGGCACAGCAGTCGAAGTATTTCAGGAGGTCAGTTTATAAAAAATCTTGGTTAGATTTTTAATAAACTGACCTCAACTCCTGTTGAATGTAATCCACACCGTGTTTGAAGACTGAGTTTCCAGATCGAAAGCAGTACAAGAGCGATGTTTTAGCATTTTCTAAGATTTCTGCTGCAAAGTTTAATGCCGCTTAAGAAATAAAGTTTTTAGGTCTGAATAAATTCCCGCTCTGCAGTTTTTGAAGACACGTCTCTGTCTCGTCGCTGTCAGCTTTCATTTTACTCCATGTGAAAGTGTTGCAAAGACACAAACGTTGAGCTCGGCAGCTGCCCGTGACTGTCAGCTCCTTCTTAAACTGATGAAGAGGATGAAAAGTGTGAAGATCTAAAAATGGCGTCTGGTTTTAAATCCATATGTCCATTCATTCCTCAGTGGAGTGAGGGGGAAAAAATTGTGTAATTACATGGATCCTAATGCGGGATTGATTCGTGACTGCAGGACATCCTTGAACAAGTTACTTAAAAATTAAGAAAGGAAAAAGGCGAGCGATGCCCTAAGTGAATTTAAAAATGCAGGAATAATTACACATATACTGCAAACTAATTAAGAACCTGTGAACTCTGTGGCCTCCTTCCTCCCTTATAGTGATTACGTGACTCATATTTCAGACTCACAAGGGCAATTTTTCTGCTGCAAATGGACGAACGGAAGTAAAACCCGACGAAAATGAAGCCGTGACATCAGACGTGGACACAAAAAAAGAAGGAGAATTGAAAAGGAAGAAAGTATGTCTCTGGTTTCTATTTCAAAGTCGTCATTTTAATTGTGTTGGAGGCAAGAAAAAAGAGGAACACTGTCTGAAAGAAACATGGATATTTTTATAATTCAATGGATGTAATTTATATCTGTAGCAGGAGGAAAAGGGAGATAGCAGTGGGGTCCGGTTGGAAAATTTCTAAAAATAGCATTAACAACATTGACAAGAACCCAGAGAATATAAAGAGCAAATTTGGACAAACACTGAGATTTTTGTAGCTGTTTGTTGAATTGAAAACCAACCAGACTTTCTTAAAGGTCATTAGCTGGTTTGTGCTGAGAGAAGAAAACATAATATTCTTGGGTTTGTTTAGTAATAAATTATTTTGTAAATATGTTCATATTTCCACTGTGTTTCTCATTGTAAATAAAAGTGATTATAACATAAGACAACATTAAGACGTTATTGTCAGAAGAAAGAAAAAACTGTTTTCTAAGAGCTTTAAATCAATTATTATTACTTTTGGTCTGAGAAAAGCAAGATTAAAAAAACCTACTCTGTGCTGTTTTGGTAATTTTATGTTTTATATCTCCATATGTAATTTTTGGGGTGACTATCTGGTTCTTGCAGAAAAATCCAAAATTATTCCTACTCTTGGAGGGATTTCAAATTGTCCCTCTGAGAAGTTTTTTTTCTAAAAATAATTATTTATAATTCACTTTTGAGATACTCAACCATGGTGGACAGTAATAAAAATCTACAACAATAGACAAGGAATGATTCAGATTCTCAAAAGTATACAAACTAATGGAAAACAAGTATTACTGTGATATATTTATATTTTAAGTAGTTGTGTTTTGCATGTCTGTGGTAATTTTTGTATTCTGTGAAGATTGAACCATTTTGCATTTTGTTTTACTTTTTCATGATCAAAAGTGTTATGTACTTTATCGTTCATTTTATGGTTGGTTTTTGATTCTTGGTTGCATCTTATTTTAATAATCTTTTTTATATACTGTCTTTTTTTACCTTAGTGGTGGAAATGTGTCTTTTTGGCAGCTATTTTTTTGTTTGTTTGTTTTGTTTTCTAAGATTAAACTGTTTCTTCCCTGGAATTGTTTTGCATGTCTCCAATGAGACATAACGTTTGTGGTAGTTTGTATATTTCTAATGATTTATTATATTTTTGTTTAAACTTTCACATTTCTATAAAGTAATTTTTAACCTTGCAACAAATCCATCCCAATTATTTTACCCTTCACAAGTAAGAGCTTAGTAAAGACTTTATGACTGATTAAAGTGGTGATATACTGACTTGAATGTATCCAAATTTCTAATAATTACTTAGATAAAAAGACATGGAGATAATATAAGGGGGGAAAAAAAACATTAAAAACGCATAAAATGTGAGAAGAGGGAAGTGGAATCATAGAAAAGGTTTAAAGTCATCCTGGATTTGTCCTCTTCTTCCCTCTTTGTGCCACCAAATCTTCAGAGTGGATTAACCAAATCTTGCAGCTGGTCTTCAAAGTCAGCTTTATGCCTCCATCCTCCCTCCTTCCTCTACTCTTCATCTTTTTTGAACTTCTTTAACTTCCTAAAGCTGCAGATATTCAGAGAGGCATTATCAGTTGCTTTATAATTTAACAAAATCCTCCACAAAGACCGCAGCAGCGACTTACAGGAGGAGAACATGCAGAGAGAAACACACCAAGAGGCTACCGCAGCACGAATATGCAAACCTTGAATCCTCCCAGATAAAGTGAGAATTAAGAGCAGTGGTGCCACTCTCTCCTCAGTCTTCTCCAGAAGCGTTCACAAGCGAATGATGATGATATCACAGAGAGGAAAAAAATAAGTTTGAACTCCTTTCCTACTTCCACTGCCCTCAAATTTCACTGAATGCTCCTCTTTAAAGGTGACACGTGGCACACTAAAAGCAGCATTATGCAAATGGGTTTTCATCAGTACAAGCTTTATGGAGAGTTTTATAAACTTTTATGAGTCAGAGCCTAAAAGTGTTTAATCTAAAATCTAATTTAAAGAAGAAAACAGTCATTGTTTACATTCTCTTGTGTGAAGACTTTAAATAAAGGGAGGAACATAAGAAATACAAGTTTTAAAATGTTTGTTCAGCAAAGCTATCATGTTTAGGTTTGCTGAACATGATATTTTGCAGATAATAAATGTTTCTCTTCCCTCAGGTCACTTTCTGAGTGATCAGAAAACAGAAGCCTATTCTGAATGTGTTTCTGAATAAAAGCAATCAGTTAGTCAGCTTGTCCAAGTTGAGTGGGTTAAATTTCTTCCAAACTACATGTTTTTGGTCTCAGAAAAGCGAGATTATAAATTTTAAGTTAACAAGACTCCATGGAGCAAAAACCCAAAGGTTAAGCAAACAACTAGTTGTCATCATGAACTCAGATTTTGCCAGAATAAGAGATTTTCTATCAAAAATCTAATTTTAAGAGGTTGAAATACTGCAATGGTGTCAATACAGGCATCTGTAAAAATTGAGGAAAAACAAATATTACTAGATGTATGGATTGGTCTCTGATTACTGAAGCATTATCATTTAAAATAATTATCAAGACTGAATAGTCTTGGGTCTAAATTTCTAGTTGCTGATCATTTTTATTTGTTTCAGTTTCCTTGTTTATGTTATGTTATTTCTTTCCTCTTTTACTCCCCATTTATGTGACATACTGTATCATGTTTTGTGTGTACTTAATGTTTTGAACTTGAAGAACACAGTGGCCTTGATTAAGCTCATTACCCCTTTTCTGGTATTATTGTTGCTGTAAAATAAGTCAGAGATTGTGTTGCCTTTTTGACCACATCTTTTTGAAGGACATTCATGCATTTTTCTCCAAGAAGGAAAAAAACAACATTTCAAATGCACATGAAAAAGACTACAGATCCTAGAGGTGCCTTTGTGCCGTCAAGAAAATCAGGGAATGAATGTAGGAGATTTGTGTTTCGAATTTTGAAATTAGTCAAAAATAGTAATCATATATTCACACATTATAGAAAATGTAATCAAATGAAAGAACAATGCCTTTCAACGTTCTTTTATGTGTGACATGAAACAACCAACAACAGAAGTTAAAAGACATTGTGCAATTGGCTTTTTACAAACATTTCCTTTATGATATGGTGATATTTGAATTATTTAAAACCAAAGTCTCTGATCCAAACGCTCAGCAGGCAGCTGCCGTGCATGAACCACAGGGCCTCTGTTTGATCAGAGAACCAGGACAGTTTCAGGCCGTCTCCCCACATTAACACAAGTGACGGATCTGAAGACGCGCTGACAGAGCCCCGCCGCTAATCGGGCGTTAGCAAGGTAACGTTTCTGGTGGAGTCTCACCCAGCTGGAGTAAATACCTGTTCACACCTCGCAGATAAGTAGGAGAGAGCTGCAGCTTTAGGTACTTTCCTCCACGACTTTCATTGTAATTAACTCCTCTCAGATGAGCCAGGAGAGACGACAGCAATGCGGCTACCGGAGAAAGCAGAAGTTTATCATTTGGCCTTAATGTTACAAGACGTTAGCAACGTTTTTCTGTTTTCCTTTTAGATTTATATTTTTTATTTCTACCCAAATCTACGACATTTGTATAGGTGAGAACATTTTTTGATTGAGGAATCCAATAGATTATTTAACATTTTGAGGACAAAGTTCAGATTTCAAAAGAAATTCTGTAAAACTCCTTTGGAAATTTTACAGAAACCGAGACTTCCCTCTAACCAGCCACTTGGGATAGATTCACTAAGAGAATCCCAAGGCATTCCCAGTCCCTTTCTCTGGGTTTCCTCCCGGGATGTGCATCTCAATATGGGAGTATTCCGGAGGCATTCTGAGCAGATGCATGAGCCACCTTGACTGGCTCCTCTCCAAGAGGAGCCAGGTGCGCCTCTCCAGGATGACCAAGCTTTTCATCCTACCTCTAAAGAAGAGCCCAGAATCCCTCATTTCATCTCCTTGTATCTGTGATCTTGTTGTTTTGTTCACTACCCAAAGTTCCTAACCATAGATGAGGGCAGGAACATAGATGACTGGTAAATCTAGTCCTTCGTCTTTTGGCTCAGCTCTCTCTTTACCTTGATGGATCAGCATAAATCCTGCATTACTGCAGATGCAGAACCACTACAGACCAAGCTCTGCCACCGGTCATACAGGGACTGTATCAAAGGGCCCCCATACTCCCAGAGTACTCCCCACAGTATAACCGTTTCCCAACGGAAACGGTCTAACGCCTTCTCCAAGTCAATAAAACACATGTAGACTGGTTGAGAGGACTTCCCTGCACCCTCCACTTCTGAGGATGTAGAACTGATCTAGAGTTCCACAACCAGGACGGACCAGAAAAAATACTGGGAGGATTGTTTTGTTTTGTTTTCATCTTGACTCTCCAGCAAGCATGAGTTATGCTTGCTTATCAGCATTTGATTAAAGTTTTATGAAGATGCACTCAGCTTCTTTCTTTAACCTCAGAAAACAACAGCCTGCTAATCAGTCTGTTTCATATGTTGTTTACGTTCTTTTCAGGGTCAGCCAATTTAAAATCCCCAATTAACTCAACATGCCTGACTTTGGACTATTAATTTGACTCCTTGGGGTTCCATAGTTTTCAGATTGCTGTTTTTTTTTTTTTTTTTTTTTTTCCAGCTGTTTATGGAGAACCTTCTGATTTGATTATATTTTTTAACAACCTCAAGCTACGAGTGATTAAAGGACTACAACAATATGCAACCTTGTGTTCAAAACCAGTTAGGTGTCATTATTTTATTTATTCATCACTGATATTTACACAAAGGCAGTTTTCCACAGTCAATATATTGTTTTAAAAGAAATGGCACTTAAAACCAAACAAATTAGGAAATCTAAAATGAATTTGCAGAAAGTTCCAAAGGACGTGGGCAAAAGTTTCATCACGGTTGACAACTCATGATAACTCAAAGTTATCATGTGTAACTGCAGAAGATTCTCAGAAAGTCACTGAATTTTCTACACTGTTATCCATGTTTTCTTTTTACTAAGCTTTTTCAGCATACATTGGAAAGTTGAAGTGGAGGGAGTCAAAAAAATGTGACAGATAATAGAAAGAAACCTGATTTGGGAAAGAAAATGGATGGATGGATGGATGGATGGATGGATGGATGGATGGATGGATGGATGGATGGATGGATGGATGGATGGATGGATTGCCAGCCACTTATTCCATTGAACACTGTGACAAAACACAGTGGCAGACACAGGATTTTTGTTCAGTTAAAAACAGCAGTGGTAAGAAGTAAAAAATAAAAATAAAAATCTCATGTTCATTTTTCTCAAATAACTGTACCTTATGAGAATAACAATCCAGTTTTGGTCCTCACTGCAAGGTTTCTTATTTGCACCAAAGGAAACTGATGTATTCATGAGAAGCCTACATCAGAGACATCTTTCGGAAATGTTTGATTCCTGCCAGATGACTGACACCTCACATGCAAAGGTAGCTAAGATAATGTTATATTGTCTGATGAAAATGCGTAAATGCATGGTATTCTTCAACTTGTTTTAATTTAGCCATTTGATTTGATGCTCATGTTTCATTTTGCTAAATGATAATTCAGTTAAACCGTCAGCTTTACAAAGGGAGATATTAGTTCTTCTCTGTTTTGTTTTTTTTCATTATACTTTTTCCACCACAGTTTTTTTTTTTTTTTTGGAAAGCCCTTATGGGAACAGGAAGCAACATGGGAATTTGAATCCAAAAGAGGAAAAAGAAAACAAAAAATTCTTGTCTGAGCAGCAACAACAGATGATTTAGGACATGAGTGTCCTCCCCAATGGCAACAAATACCAAATGCATCAGGCGATGCAAGACTTCTCTTTTAGAAACTGCTCCACCAGCTGAACTTTCCATGATATCCTGGTGGCTGGAGTAGAAGAAGAAGGTTGGTGGGGTGGAGGCCCGAGAGACCAGTTAGAGCAGCAAACCCAAACAGTTTCTATTAAAACTTTTTCTCTTGCAGGCTTCCCCGCAGGACTCCATGTTGTTTTTTTAATCTTATTCTCGGCATCAACAAGCACTGCTGTGGCTGGCCAGCTGCCTAATGGACACAATGAAAGCATACCAAAGAAGACAGAAAACAAAGCAGTAGGCCAAATGAGAAGCTCCTCAGGGTCCCAGCGGTTCCCAAGAGCAGATACTCAGAATCAGAGGATTGCTTTTAAGAGTAAGGGGTTGTAACCCAGCTTTTTTTTAATGCAAAGAAGTACAAAGATTGTTGAATTTCAGCCCCATATATAAAATACTAGAATATATAGGTATTTTAGTTTCACAAAATAATGACCATTTAAAGCCCATCTGTTTGTGGCAGACATAAGATCAATGAAAGTACAGCGGAAGTATTTGATTAATCAATCCTGCATTTCCTGCATCTGAAAGTTTAGGCTCTGACATGATTTTAATTAACATTATGAATCTCTCTGTGCCTGTTTTACTGTCGGCTCCCCTGTTCAGTGTAACTCAAATCTCAGACACTGAACATAAACCTAAACATTTGTGTCTCTGTGCTCTCAAAAGGTCTATATGCATCTTCCCTCCGATCACACGGTTTGCTAAGCAGCGTTCCGGTCCAATTGATGGCCGGATGCTATCGTCAGAGAGAAGACATGTGCAAGAGAAAAATAAGTTTTACGGCTTCATTTGTTGATGGGGACAAATCAGCTGAATCTCCCCTCAGAGATTAATAGCACAGCAAATCATGGCTCATGTTGCAGAGGCGACAAGCGTTCCGCGGATGCCATTCCCGACGGCTGAGGCTCATTTAAAAGCCGTATAATCTCGGAGGTGACGGAGCAGCAGGGGAAGAGCGCATGGTTGGACCAGGACGCATGACAGCTGCATTAAGAGCTGCCACGGTTGCTTCACACCCACAGGGCTCCCTGCCTCCACCACGGCCCTCTCCCCATCAGCACACTTCAGTGACAGAGAGGATCCTTTCTTTAAAGCTGCTGATCTCAGTGGAGATGGAAGAGGGACTCTAATTTAATCCGCCTATGCTGAATTAAACCAGCCGTTAAGGCATTCACACTTTTACTACAATGGCATTATAGGGGAGCTTATAATGCCAACATTTTGTCTTCAAGCAGTCAAACGGCAAAGGACCTCACATTGGATATAGTAAATTTTGTTTAAATGTGATTCGCACAGTGTGTTCACAGTTTTGAGTGTGTCCACACTTAAAATCTCTTGTGCAACGAAAAACCAACAGCATACTTTAGTGAAAAGATTTAAATATAGGAAAAGTTTCAGTAATGCAATTTTGTCCAATATTTGCATTATGATCAGTAGCTTAAAATTTTTCAACATAATAACTGTTATAAAATGTAACCAAAAGGAACCAAAGCTAACACTCACACTGAGAGTTTGGGTAAAACTGAAGAAAATGTGTTCTCTGTAATCATGATTCAACTTTTTTTTTTCTGACATTTAAAAAAAAATCTAATCAATTTTGCCAATAATGGTATACAAAAAAATTCATACTTTGAACCTTGACAACTCGACTGGAAAAGTAACCATTCGGATAAATTCTATAAAGTTGAGTTGTATGTTACAATGAACTTGCTGTTTTTCTGCTAATCCTGATGTAGTTAAAAGACTTTGGGAAAACACAAAACACAGTGATGAGAATCAACATCAGACTGAGTAATTTTTCTTTTACTTCTGTGACTAACAGTCACAACAGTTGTGTGTCCAACTTCTTATTTCTTTATGCTTCAGAAGGTATCAAGTTTTTTCAAGGAACATAGTGCTGTTTTGTAGTACAATCAAGTAATGAAAAAGCTGGAATCATCAAATATGACTTAAAAGAAACTGGACTTTGCAATTGTATGCCTTAAAATTGGACCTTTGTCTCTTTAAGAAGATCCTGCTCGTTCTGACCATCCGCCTTCTGCATGTCATTACAACAACATTCCTCCATTAAGCCTTTACCAATGTTCAGTTTTACACCAATAAGTAGTTCATTTGATGAGCTCAGCAGATGTGCAGTTGCATGAGACATTTGGTAATTGCTACTGCCACTAGTCTCGGGGAGTTGATTAGGCAAGAAGTCAAAGACGTGGGGAAAAGGTGGAAGCTTGGCTTGGAGACTGAAATTCTAGGGAGGAGCTACGAAGTGCCACTAACAAAGTCGATAGATAATTTGTTGGAGCAAGCGCGAGGCACCCTAAGAGATTGGAGATTGAGGAATTACTTAAAGAATGAGAGAATCAAAGCAACACTCAGTCATGTTTTTGATCAGGGGATAAAATTATGATATGATAATATGATCAATTTTACATAAATCTGCAACTCAATTGGAAAGTATATATTGGCCCATGAGGACAGTCTGTATACTCCCTGACAGCCAGTGCTGCCAGGGAGACAGCACTGGCTGTGACTAGATGTGGTCAAGAATTCTTCCCCTTTGACTTCAAGTTTTCTTTTCTCTCTGGTTCTCTTTCTCTCAGATTTCTGAGAAATGCAAGCAAGCAGCAACAGATACAGTTTTATGATGCAAATCAGACTAAATGTGGTAACTTAGATCCAGTTAGAGAGAAATGGTTGCTTTTCAGGGAGAAACTAATCTAGACTAATTCCACAAAGAGCAGCAGAATGAGCATATTTAATTTGCTGCCAAATGAAACAAGTCTTAAACAAGAGGGTGTTTATTCTGCAGGCGGGAACCCCTGCAGTCTTCAAAGAAACAACAAGCTGTCTGAAAACCCAACAGCAGTGTGGCTCAAAGCCGCTGGGCAAAATTCACTCACTTCTCTGAAATCCATGTTTGTCCTTTTAGGTTAAGCCACCAACAGACAGCCGATTCTGCAAATTTGGAGAGAGAAAGCTGGGCGCCCAATCAGTGGCTCTGTGTTCTGTGTCACAGGAAGTTTTTCAACCCGTCAAGTGCTCGCAGGCAATCGGAGAGGACGAGGAAGACAAAGGTACCTCAGATGGCTAATTACAGAGGTCCAATTAGAGTGGAGTGAGATCCTTTATTGGGTCACAGGAGGAAATCCATAGAAACATCATGAGACTGCACTGAGACAACAGTTCAAACAACTCAGCACAAACCTGCTCAAGCCTTCAGCTTTATTAAAAATCTGACCATCAGATGAATTTTATCTCACAGTCTCAGAGAGATACATTTTTCCCTTTTTCAATATTCTTTTTTTTTTGTATGTGTCTGTGAATTTGGAAAAGAACAGTATAAATTCCCCTTTTTAGAAGGAAAACTTTATTATCTCCCATAGGAACAAGATAACCTTGGCATTCCTGTGTGTAACATTGGTTTTAGATCACAGTTTTTGCCTTAAATTGCAGCTGGACTTAGAGCTTCACCTCATTCGCTTTGGTTGTCATACCTAGTGTGAATTTTTCTGGTGCTCTCTTATGAAAGGTAATGTTGTTATGAAACACTGTAGAAAATCTGCATTTAGTTCTACCACACATTTGTTTTGTTTTTCTGTTGACTGCATTTTATTAATATTACTAGTTGAAGTTTTATTTGTGTTTTGGATTGTGCAATTTTTGTAAGTTAAATTTAGTTGAAGGTACTGACATTTGTAACAGCCTGGGATAGGGAAACGTGTGTAAGCTAATGGATGAATGGACATTTATAATTCCCTACTACTAAGGATGTGGTTACGTGTCTCTGGTGATCTTAAAAGTTTAAAATTTGGTTTTAGTGTCTGTTTACACAAAAGGGGAACAAAGCTGAATTCAAACTACTGTTCCACATATTAGTCAAAATTGACTTGGACAGATGAATCCTTTTTAAAAACACAATTTCAGCTGAAATGTGGACAATAAGAGGAAACCCTGCTGCCGTCAGAAGCCTCCCCGCAATGAAATGGCGTCAGGTCTGTGAGTAAATAGCCACTTTGTCACATGAGGGGGACATCATGCATCAACACAGGTAAGCGTGGAGGCCTGTTGGGGAGTTCATCATCATGACTGCTTCAGAAATTGAAATGGATAATTTATTGGGCTTCGGTCACGTCAGGAACACACAAACACTCGGCAGCATATTTCCCCGTCTGACTCTGGCACTATTATTTTCATTTTGTGACAGATCGCCAAAGCCGCAAATCTTCAGCTGCAGCCCATTAGTAATCCTGCGCTGCCGCCGGTCGGATAGTTATTATTTCCCAGCAACAGGGCGGGTAATGTACGGCAGGAGGCTAGGTAGACTAGAGGCAGCTTTCAGACCGGACGCAGGTCAGAGCGGAGGTTTAAAGTCATTCACACAAAATTCAGCAAAGAGATTCAGACAGCAGCCAAGGAAACAAGAGTTGTCACAGCCGAGACTAAAGAGGCCAATTGAAGGTCCAGACAGAGGAAGAAGGGAGGTAAAGTACAGACAAATGATGTGTTGAAAGAAATGGATAAATGCTGTGTGTCGAAAAATGAAATGCACTCATTGTGTTTCAAAACGTTTAAAGCAGAGAGTAGCAGCCATGTGTTGCTGATGACATAAATTAGTAAACTGGTCATCCTCATGATGACCTCCTCTTTCAGAGCAGATGTTTCAAAGAGATACTGCATGTGTTGACATACTACCATGGCAGTAAGACAAAATCATTGACTTCAGAGAAAAAAAACTGCTACTGCCCATCACTTTTATGAGCTATGTCAAAAACTTTACAGTTTTTGGCTTATATGTTGAATATTAGGGTTCATGACAGGACAATTAAAAAAACTGAGTTTGACTTGTTTGAAAAGGTTGATTGAAAAGCCTTTTGTCGTTCTTAAAGAAATATGCCGGCATAGCTTGACTTGGCAAATATGCTTAATATCCCATTGAATCACAAGACTTCTGGAACAATCTGTGTTTTTGTAAGCTTTAAATCAGATATAAGCAATTTTAGAGTCTATTGAAAACCTGACTTTTTTCATATCCTGATAGATAAACACCAGGTTTGTTATGAAACGTTTTAAGATAAATATATATATTTTTTTTTTTTTATTGACTCAGTAGTCTTGAGTTCAGAAGAATTGATTTTTATATGCAGTAAAATAAATAGTAAATATTTTTTTATTTACCGTTTGAATTTGAAAATTAGATTTCCTGAGATAAACAAAACTTGCCCCAGAATGAACCTAATTTAAGTCAAAGATTGTTTTGTGCAAACATTCAGATATTTCCCTGTGGTAGTCACTCCTTCACTCTACTGATCAAATTTCTATTCATATTCACCTTTGGCTTTGCAGGTACCACAAACTGACCTGCCTTCAGGTTGACCAAACTCTTCTTGGTCCTCATATTGTCCTCCTCCCTTCTGAAACTTTTCCCCTGATCTGTTATTCTTTTACCCATTTCTGCTGCTATTTTTTGTGCATCTCCTTTCCCGAGGAACACTCAGAGCTCCCTGCACAGCACCTCTTTCATCTTACGGTTGTCGAACATGGTTTTGCCTGAGGCGGCAGCTTCCCACTCCGTTGACTTGTGTTGAAAGACGAGTCAAAGCGCTGTATAAGTTTTTGACATGCCGTTTGAGCCGAGCCTGAAGCGGACAGAGGTTGTTCTTCACCTTCACCAGGTTCTCATGTTTGTTTTATGACCAACCTCGGTATTGAACGCTGCTGCGTCGGTGTCCAGCTGCCAGATGAACATTATGAATGTTTCAGGCACATGTTAATCGATTGATCACAACTCTTGTCCTGACATCAGCAGAAAGCAACTCCAGCATCTTGGTCAGGCTGTGTGTGTTGGTCCACAGCTTGAGAGGAGAGAGCAGAACCTGTCTTGTTTTTTACTCTTTACACAACATGAAGGTTGTTTCTGTTTCTCTTGGGCATACTGATTTAAATCCTAATCCCACCTACTCCTCTCGACCAAAGTTTGTCCAAGAAATAGGCACACATCTATTGCATGTTTTTAAAAAAGATAGAAAAAAACAACTTTTTTATGTATTTATTTATTTATTTATTTATTCCATACGTCTGTGTACTTTAAAACAACTTTCATAGAAGTGGACTGTTTTTTATAATGTAGAAGGTCCCATTGGTTTTTCTTGTTCCAGTAAGGAAACATATTGTTGTGATATAAATTGTTGAGAACAACTGATTTATCTACCGATGTTTCCATTCCCTATATCTGTCCTCAAGGAAATCAGAAGAGCTGGTCCCTATGTCCAATGGGAAAAAGTTGGTATGGACCCTCAAAAGGTTGCCAGTCCATCACACACAGACCAAAGCTATTTTCATACCTACAACAACATCTTGTAGGGTTCCCATCTATCAGAAAAAGAAAGGGCTCCATGATGGCATCTTGTGGCGATGACCACCTCGGCCAGAGTGGCTCGGTATTCTCAAATCCTAAACTTGATAAGTATGAGTATATTGTCAACAAGAACAACAAATTAGTGCTCATGACTCCTTTAAAAGATCACACACACAAAAAAAACTGACTGACTAAGGGCAAGAATTGAAGATCTATTTATTGAGCTTCTTCCTAAAATGCTGCTGTGTTTCACTATTTGACATCAGTGTTACCTCATAGATTAAAGACGTTAGCATCAGATTATTCAGTGTCAAGTATAATCTTGATTTTACTCATTAATAAAGAGTGTCAGAGTTGAAAGTGTCACCAGATAATCCTTGGAACTTGAACAATCCTTTAAGTGGAAAACTTGAGATGAAAAGGTGAAAGGAACTGTGTGATAATTGTATTAAATAAGTGTTTTCTGCTCCATCTTTTCACTCTCAGAGGCACTTCTGCTTGAGTAAAGTCTACTGGTTAGTGTTACATTTTTCAGCCAGTGTCCTCCTGTTATCCAGCTCTCTCAGTGACATTTTCATCACCTTGAAAATGTCACGCGCATCACTGCTGGCTGGCCCTTTAAGTGTGTTTCTTTTCTTTTCGCGCAGCCTCTCTCACACAGCGATCATCAGTGCTGTCTGCCAGCGGCTCTACTGCACTTTGGTCCTCCATCAGTGCTGATATGCCTCTATTTGAAACCATTGTGTCGGTCTGAAGGCTCCTGAAACCAACTGAACTCAATCGGAGCTGCTATTCGCTAGAGAGGCTCAGCACCTGTCCAGCTGAGAGAACCCATCAGAAGCAAGAGAATGATTGGAATCCTGAAAAGGAAAGAAATATTCATAATTTTCTTTATTTTTGTTTTTTTTTCGCAAATGTGATGGAAAAGCCACTGATAAATTAAATAGCTAGTTGGAAGATGCTCATATTAGAGGGTCACCTAAAAAAGTATTCTGTTAATACATTTGAGGACATTTGAAACAATAACGTTTATAAATCCAATACTAATCATTAATATATCCATTAATTGCTACTGTTTCAATTCTATTTAATGAAAATAAAGAAAAAAAATCAAAATGTCCCTATTGAACAGCCTACTTTGTATGTAGACTCAGGATGAACTTGGTCTTTGGTTCTTAAAGGATTACTATTTTTAGGAAATCAACCAGACTAGAAGTATCAAAGTTCATAAACTTTTTCAAAATAGGGGCACATGCCTCTGACACCAAATGTGTTTATTCTGCTCTATGTTACCATTCTCTGAACACCTTCACTTGAGAGCATCTCCTAAACATCAAATCTCCAGGCATTTTTTCTCAATTTTTTATTGATCCTCTCTGAGACCTTTGTTGGCAGAGCAGACACACTGATGCTTCTCAACATTAAAAACTCACATTTTCGTTAATCTGTGTCCCTCTTTTTTACCGAGTCTTGGTTCAATGACACCTGGTATCTGTAGAGTTTGCTCGACAGATACCAGGAGTCCTGCTACAACAGTGTAAAGGCCTTAAACACACTTGAAACAAACTGACCAAGGAGGTCAGGGCGCCTAAGAGAAACTACAGTGAGAAGTTGAACACTACTCTATTATTGTTGTTGTTAATAATAAGAACAAAAACAATAACATGCATTTACTTGTTTGAAAGAGAAGTAGAAATGTAAAATACCTATTTTGCACTCTCAGAATCTGTCTTTTCTTCATTGTTCTGACCCAATGGTGAGCTCAAAGGATTATGGGAAATGACGTGAGCTTCCTGTGTCCTGCACATCTATCTCCCTGATACAATCTGATGTCAGTCTGCAGGTAAAATCCAGCACAGATAACCAGAGTATGAAGAGCCCTTCTTTCTCATTTCATCATTGGCTGTGTTTGATCTTATCAATGTCAGGCTGTATGCTAAACTGGAGCATTTCTATGCAGCCTGTGCTGTGGTTTACCAATGTATTCAGGCCAGTAAACAGCCTGCCTGGGCCAAATCACACTGGGTTAGAGATCCCGCAGGAAGATGACGGGGCGAAAGCCAATGAGCCGCCCCAATCAAACCAAAAAATATCAGCAGCGTAACAGCAGTGAGACACGCTCTGCCTCCAGATCATCCATCACAGACTTTATTCTTCACCAAACACATCTTGCAAGACTTGAAAGAAAATTATTTTAGAATTTAACTTTTTATAGCTGCATTTTGGAACTTTTACAAAAATATATATATATTTTTTTCATATTTTTTAGAACTGTCAATCTGTGACAAATTTTCGATCTCCTCCCTTCTTCCCCGTACTCCTTTTACTGTGTGCAGAAATGCACCACTTCCAAAGATAAACAACCAATCAGAGGCAAGATTGAAGGTCTTATCGCTGCCAATCAGCTCATGTAGGCACTGCTCAATGTGTAAATGGCAGAGAAACAACTCACTTTGACAGGACAACTGTTTGTCAGCCGTCTGTTTGACAGGACAACTGTTTGTCAGCCGTCATTTTTGTTCATTTCTTCAGAAATGAACAAAAACCTTCTTCTAAAGAAGAAAAAAAATTAAAAGACTAAAAGATTTCATTAGGTCTATAGGAGATGAAAGCTAACAGTCACGATAGTTGGTGCGAATCTGTAGCTCAAAGTCCTGTGTTTAAAATACTTTTTATAAAAATGCCAATTTTGTATTTACATTTTTTCTCTTTTCTTGCTTTCTTTAAGCAATATTTTTGTGGGTGCACGTAGAACGATGAAAAAAAAATGGTAAATGAATACATTTTAAACCTGTAATGCTTTTCAGGACATGTTTGCAAGAATATTGAGACATTGCTTGGTATCCTCAGTTTGTATTTAACATATTGGCAGATGGAATTAACATTTCAAAGTGGAAAACTATCCCAACTGTTTTCAAATGTGTTGTCGCCTGAAGTGGTGGGCTGAATGACTATTAACAAATGAGTAGAGGCAAATAGTTAATATTTTAAAGTGGTTCTTTGATGGTTTTATGGAGTTCTCAAAGCATGGCTAACAGTTTCTGCACATGGGGTATTTCAGGGGTTTTCTTACTCCACACAGTATTTATATGTGAACGCCGCAGCTGGAGAAACACAGTCGACTGTTTCTCAGAAGACAACATGATGTAACCGTGTGAAAGTGTCGTTCTGAGCTGTGAGGCAAATCTGTGATTTGCATGTGAGATAATCTGCAAGTTGCTTTTCTTCTCTGTCTCGGGGAGATCAAAGGACACATCAGTGTTGTGTCCGTATCAGCTGATCAGAGTCGACCTCGGGGCTTCTCGACCCGTTTCATGTTCAAAAGTTCATCAAAGAAGTGTGTAAATCACAGCAGAGCTAATTACACCGCCCCAAATACACACATTAATGCAGCTAAACCTACTGAATTCTTCCTCCGGCTTCATGTTTGACAAAAGTACGAAGGCTGCAAAGCTTCCTGGATCTCATTCATGGATGTTGTCTTTGTTTGTGTTGCCTCTGGCTTCACAAACGATTCTCGATAAAAATCATTTCCAGGCCCATCTCCAGACTTACTTCAAAGTGAATACAAAACACCCTACATTATTCCAACTGCTATTGGTGGAGTTTCCTTTGTCCTGACATATTGTGACTCACGTTATTTTATTCTGCAAAACTTGCCTATTTGATAAATAGGAGTTATCTTTCCAACTGAATAAGACTAAGGTAGGAAGATGAGACTCATTGTTTGCATTGTAGATATGGATGAAGTTGTACACAAAATAAATTGTGAACAAACTTCAGTTAGGCTAAAGCAACATACAATACTTAGGTAAAACCCTTGCATACAATGTGTGTTTTAATGCTTAAGCAACTGCCTTTACAGCAAACTTTCTTTTTCTTTTTTTAATTTCAGATTCTATCCAATCTTTCCAAAAGAAAGATAAAATCTAAGAGCATTTTAATTTCAGGATTATTGTTTTATCTTTACAAAACCAATTTTTCTTCTAAAGTTGGCGACCTTTTGTGTTTGTTTTTGTATGTAATCCGCGAATCAAAAATATTTGATTTGCAGAAATTCTTGCATGTTTATCCAAAGTCCTGCCACGAACTGCCATTGTGTTTACAACCTTTTTGAGCTTCAGGTTTGGTTTAGGCGAAACCTTTTTTTATGCATCTGTTTTGCTCAATAACTCATGATCCTTTAAATATTTTCAATTCACTATACCATTGCATCCAACCTTTGCAGCAATAGACCAGTGCCAGATGTGTGATGTTCAATTTTCCTGCTAAGTTCAAATACAGAAAACCTGTTTGTCTTTGTTAACAAAGGATTATAACAATGTAAATGACTGACATAAAATTACGGGAAATCCAACTTCGTTATAAGTCTGGAGAAATTTGTTTATCCCATCCTGCACCACTTTCTGAGTCAGACCAAGGTTTTGAGTTAAAATGTGTCCTTCCTTCACACTTCTCTGAAGAAAATAAAAGAAAACATTATTACTCTGCATTTAGATTTCCTTTTGGATGATTCTGACTTGAAAAGAAGTAGCTGTCCTTGATAATGTCCCCTCTCTATTTCTCTGTGACCAGCAGCCAGACCCAGATTTAGATTTAAAGCTGTCACTCGGTGGCAGAGGCAACAGACCTTGACTGTGTTGTGATCACTGAGCTTATCCTGGTGTCTGACCTCAGAATGAATGAAGTTAAAAATGTTCAGCAGAGTGACAGCAGGAAACAGCCCTAACCTGCAGAATAGCTCACTGCAATTCAATTCAGACCTTCAGTCATGGTTCATGTCTGGTTCTGAGGAAACCATAACATAATTTTATCTTTTTTCAACATGTTCTCACCACTTTTCTTTTATCTTTTTTTCAAATGGGAGGCTTTAAAATTGATCTGAACTTTTCTTAAAGGTGGCAGTAGCAATTCTTTCCACTGCTGTACTTCTTTTGTACCTGTAGAACATAAAATGACTTTATGACACCAGTGACATTTTTCACAATTTTGCAGCGTTTTACTGGGTACAACAGGGGGAATTACAGCATAAGAATGTGAAAAATTGATTGGTTACCGTTTGCTCTAGCACCTAGAATTTTATTCGTTCTGAATATGCTGCTTTTTATCCCCTCTTTCTCATTTGGAAATTTGCAGGATGGAAGTAAGAAAATATGAATGCTGGATCTAACAAAACTCCATGCCAGGAATACATGATACATTTTTAAGCCTCATAAGTACACACATAGCATGAAAAAAAGTTGACAGGTTTTATAAAGCATATTGGGGGTATATAAAGATCTGAGAAATTGGAGCATATTTTGATAATGTTTTAGAACAACAACTTGTATTTTCCCAGCACTGCATGGCTTAAATCACAATTTCTGTAGATATGCCATTTTTACTCTCTCTTGTCTTGAAATCTGAGTTTATTCAAAATACATCTGGGGCTGGATTTACAAATTCCCAGACCAAAATAAATTCCTTAAAGCCCTGTGATATATTTCATTTCAATACATGACTCAACAGTTTTTTTTTTTGTTTGTTTGTTTTTTGTTTTCCTGTACTATAAAATGCATTTTCAAGTAGGCAAAAACCAAAAAAGGGTTTGCATTTTTAAAACCTTCCTTTAGCTTCCCCTTATTCAATTTCTTTTTCTGCCAACAGCAGAATCCTGTCTGGAAAATTCTCACCCCACCCTTTTTTTAAGCATATATATATATAAAGACCCAGTTTTAGAATATATATATTCACAGAGAATACATTGTGATTCCCAGTATGCATTTTGTCTGTGGTTGGAAGAACACTAAACTGGCGATTGTTGCATTTTTTATTTGAATGACCACTGACCACTAAAATAGATCTTAAAACCAGAGCTTTTCTGACAGCCCATAATTCCCAAGTGTGAACCCGACTTAATGAGCTTTTATCATTGAGGTGGAAATAGATCCATGATATGGGCACAAAGTCACTATAATATGACTTTGAACTTAGTGGCCAGATTTTAATGTACAATTCTCGTACCTCAGTCTCATCTTTATTATAAATGGTCAATGTCAGAGGTATTAATTAGGTTAGATTAAAATGCCTTTAAATACTTCTAGGAATCTGTCAAAAAAAAAATTTACAGATTCATAATGGTATTTACTAAAGCCAGTTAAAATCCCACAGCTGGCCATTTTTTCTCCTTTAAAAGTAAAATCCCTTCTGGCTGATCGCTTTCAGAACTGGAAGTTGGACTCAACAGATGTATGTCACACTTGCAATATCATCATGGCAGCAGAGGGGCGTGTTTTTTCATGCCAGTCGCTGTATCCTGATGCACACACATGGAGTGTGAACCAACTAAAGAACCCAGACATGCACGGTTTAGTCTTACCATGTAAAAAGCAGAGGCTAAAGAGATGTCACGGTGCTTAATTCTGTCTATAATCAAACAGCTGATGCTTCGTAGGAAAAAATGTGATTCAAGTCTTTAATGTAATTACTTTGTCTCTTTGAGACCCATGGCTGCTTCTGTGAGGGTTTCCCACGCAGAGCTGGAAGGTTTTTGTTGTTTAGCCACTGAGGCCAATGATTCACCACACCGTGATCACACACTTTCCCCATTAATTAAAGTTTCATATGAAGAGTCATTTGGGAATCATTGTTTCACAGCCAAACTCCCATCCAGATGGCTCCGGATAGAAAGCCTCAGAGGATGCCTCTTTTGTTAGTCTCTGTCACTGAGACAAATTTATAAATTTCTGTGGGGTTAGACTAACTTTCTTTTAATTGCTGAATATTAAACAAAGAAACTTCTCATCACGTCTGAAAGTTTGGAAAGCATGTTGATGGCTGTTAACATGGAGGAAGTATGTCACCCCTCACAAATTCAGATCACGGAAATTCCACAAGGCTCCCTCAGATCATTCTGATTCTGGATGTTTTGATTTCCATGCTTTCTAGATCATTTAAAGTAGACTTCAGTTTAATAAAAATCAATAAAATGTTCTATTTTTAAAATAATATGCATATTTTGCTATTGAAAAAGTGTAGTGTTCACATTATTGTTATATCGATGCCAAACAAATAACTGTAAGGTCTACATGTAAAATACGCAACAGAACTCCAAGATTAAGGTAAACTTTTATTTTGACATAAATGCTGTTGTGTTACACCAGTATGTCATGAAATGGTTCATAACAACTTTGAGCAGAAGAAACATTCACTGCAAAGTTAAAAGCTAGAAGGAACAGTTCTTCAGTTAAGGTCTGGGTCTGCCACTGTTCACCAGTGCAGATCAGGTGAACCCCCAAATCAATGTATATGGGATGAATAACCCTGATCATATGTCTGACTCCTTTCAATATTAATGTCCAAACACATGTATGATGGATATCCTCATCTTGTTTATATTTCAGATAAAGCCCAGCCATGCAACAGAGGATGCTCATTTCACCCACTTATCCCCATGATTTATTTTTTTCTGCCATGTAACATGAACATGGGTTATTTTACCATGTCGAAGTGCTGCATTGCCCTCATTACTGCAGCTGCAGGCCCGATCACCCTAATTCTGAGGAAGGACCATTCCACTTTTTTGTAATTGTGAGCCCTGGCCATATTCTGAGGAGCTGACAATCAACAAAATGATTATGTTTTGCCAGTTTTCTATTTTGAGATAAAAATGGCAACTTCTAAAAACAAATTAATCAGCTTCATTCAGAGTGCACTTACCACTTATTTCATAGAGGTACACAGCTTTTTTTAATGTACCATTACATCTTAAATGTTAACTATTTACACAACGGTACAATCATTTCTGAATGTGTGACTCTTTACCTGCCATATCACCTTTTTTAAGGCACTAGAAGCCTTTGTTGACAGTAATTAGACAGGAAACGGGCAAAGACAGGTCGGGAGACGATGTGCAGTAAAGGTCTCAAAGTCAGGAATCAAACCCAGGGCGGGAGCATCGAGGAACAAGCCACCCACTCTACTGCCACAACACACAACACTCATACATTCACAGAATTAAGCCTTAACGTTGAACAAGTTTGGTAAAATTATATAGTATTTATTTCTGAGTCACTGACTTTCAAAACAGAGACACATACTTGTGTCAGGAATATTTCTTGGAAAAAAGTTACAAAGCTCTAAAAATAGGGAAGAAAGAATAAATAGATTACTGATGGATATGTTAATGGGTTGATGAATGAAAGAAATGGATCCAAAATTGACATAATTTGATAGGAAAATTTTTTTTTTAAAAAAGAACATATATATGTATATATATATATATATATATATATATATATGGGTGTGTGTGTGTGCGGGCGTGTGCGTGGGTGTGTGTATGTGTACTTTTCAAAACCCTGAAGGATCACAAAAAAAGCTCATAGGAGAAAAACAGCTACTGATTAGATGACAAGTTGCTTCTTTATTTATTTACTTTCTTATTTAGACACCGTCAGTTTGTTTGTTTTTGTTTATGTACTTTGACAGAAATCTCAAGAATTCTGATGTACATAGCTGAAGCCACAATTGTCCTAATTCTGAGGGAGAATTATTGCTAAGCTAGCCAAAAGTACTCTCCTCTTTATCTGGAAAGTATTTGTATCTGTGATGTTTCTACTGGAATTTCTAAATCTTTGTGAAATATACTCCAGGGCTGACCCAGGTCTCTCATGGGGAAACATGCACTCCTTCTGCTCCGGAAAAACCTTTGGGTCCTGAAAAAAGAGCTGGAGTGTCAATGAGAAAAGAGATGTTGCTGGTTTCCATTCTCTTCTTAGATTTATTTTAGATTTGAATCTGTTGATAATGATCGTTAGACATATTGTTACTGTCCACACAACATTCGGGCATCCATACACTGCTTTGCTGCTGGATTCTAGTGGTGAATCTGAATCAAATACCATGTCTCTTCTGCTCACTCAGTGCATAAAGGTTTAGATATAATTAGATCTTTTTTATTAACCTTGAAGGGGGCTCCTGAATGGATGATGGTAATTCTAGTGTATAAACTGGCTCACAGGTCATCTTCACACATTAAAAACAGGAACAGTCCTTGCTATTTTCCCTCAGTTCAAAGCTACACAGATCTAAATGCTATATATTAGGTTTTATCCCCAATAAGACCTTTTCTGTTTGATTATTTAGTATGAAACAAAGGAAAAACCAGCAGATTTCAGTTTCTCTCACATCGCAGACCTGAATTGATGGTTTTCTGTCATAGTTTAAGCATAGTTTTTTAGCTGACGCTGCTGCTGTAAACACTGATGTGAGGCTGTTTCAGAGGGGAATATCACAGTGAACCTCATCATGTTCTTACTGCTCCCATTTATCACCAGCACATTGTTAACTTTTTATTGCTGACTTCCAGGAGAAAAAGGCTTGACAAACCTGCAGACTTCAGTCCACGTCGTAAAGAAAGCCAGCTCACTCCGGCACAGACCGAGTGCATAAAACAGTTACGGATAATGGAGAATAAAGATCACAGCAGCCTTTTTTTTTCCCTATAGCGATAACTCGCCTTAAAGTAAATTACTGTGCTGTAAAAAATAAATTACAGACTTATTTGCTCAGACGCTGCACTTTGTCAGGAATTCATCATCTGAAATTCGTAAGAAAATTACAACCATTAACTCCACTTATTTTGTAATTATTATATAAATTGTCATCTAAATGTTCTTAACGATGGAAGGGCTCTTTCTTAACGTGTACATGTTTGCTCTTTCTTACTCACATAGAAGAAGGCTCAAAACTTATTGTGTGAACAATTCTCACATTTGTCCTGAAAAAATAGCCACCCTTGCCATTAGGTATTCTGTAGCTGAGCCAAACGCCTTCTTTTTGTTCTGTTTTGATAAAGCATATCTGCGAATTTTCTCCATATGTGGATGTTTGAGCTCATCAGACGGTGTCGACGATATGAAGATGCAGTAACAGTTGCCATCTGACTCACCGGCGGCCGTGTGGAAACAAATATCTTTCAGCCTCCACCGGCAGCTTGCTGTAAATCAGCATGTGGCAGAAACATATTTCCTCCTGCTCTCTTCGCAGCCTGCGAGGTGGGGAAGGAGAGGCAGAGTTATAATGTATGAATGTTTCTGTGGTGGAGATTTGAAAACGACTCTAAACTGTCAAATGACCCGCATCTGTGAGGGGAAAAAAATGAAAACAAACGACGAGGTAAATAAGCTGAAAATATGAAATCCAACACCCATAGATCTTCAGCTGAGAGAGAGACGCTGCTCAGGTGTGACATTCTAGGGATGACATGTGTGAAAAATGACCTGATGTGGAGGAGGAAAGCAGAAAAACTGGCAAAAGAGCAGGTAAAGTTGTTTTCTAAAGATTATCTTTAGAAAAACATAATTTCAAAAAGGCCTGAGTAAAGTTTTAAAATGTTAGACATGCATATATATATATATATATATATATATATATATATATATAAATATGAATTGAGTAATGCAATATTGTGATAAGTTTGAATCTTTCTTGCAGCTATGGCACTACAGCAAACTACAGGGCATTAATTTCCAAAATACACACACTGCTGAAGCCAAATATTTACACATACAACTACACATAAATTTTTTTCCTCACTGTAATTAAAAACGACTAAACTTTTCTCTGTTTGGTTTGCATTATCAAAATTATTTTTATTTTCAAATTGCTAAAATTGAGAAGGGAGAGATGGTTTAGAGATATTTTTTGAGTTTAAGTGATTCAGAGGTTCACATACACCAAGACTAGTAAGCCTTGCATCTCCAACTGATGATTTCAGATCTCTTTAGCTTGTTACAGATTATTCTACAAAATCTTACTTAAATTAAAACCCTCAACCCATGGGGATGCGGGTGTATTTTAAGAAAACAACTCAAACTCACTGCTTTACCTGGTAACATCATGGCAAAATCACAGAAATCAGACAGAACATATTGGAGAGAATTGTGAACAAGTTAAAAGGTTCTCCAAATGTCCAGCTCAACACTGGGTAAAATTTCCAAATTTTGGAAGTTGCTAAGTTTATCTTTTCAACAAGAAATTGCACAAGCAACTATGAAAAAAGGAATAGAATAGAATAGAATAGAATAGAATGGAATAGAAGCAGGGTAAGCTGCGACCCGACCCTGGATAAGCGGAAGAAAATGGATGGATGGACGGAGAATAGAAAAGAATAGATATCACACAAACTATCACAGAATGAGGAAATTTATGAAAGCTTGCAAACACAAGACGAGCACCTCAACTCTGATGTACAAGGTGCAAATATCATGGAATGTTTTTTTTTTTTTTTTTTCTCCTGAAGGACACAAAATGGAGAAATGCCATCCATCAATCCAGTTTCCTAGACGCTTATTCCTAGTGGAGTCACAAAGGTTACTTGAATTGTGTTAAAGTAAGAGGAATTCAGAAAACCTGAAAGTCTGAAAATCTCTTCTAAAGGGAATATAATAGATATTTATTAAATAAAAATAGTCCAGTGGAATTGCAAGTGGGGTAGTTGTTCCCCCAAAATTTTGGTAGTACCTGGTTTTCCACACCATTAACATTTGAAATACATGTATTAATTAATTTGGAGAAAGGTAAGCTAGTGACTGCTCTAAATTATTCAAAACAAATACACCTAAAAAAAATATACCAAACTAAAACATTTACAACTATGCAATAAAACCTTTAAGTACAAGTCCAGCTCATGATAAAGATAGGCTTCAAAGATGTTTTATTCATAAAAAAAAATTTCTTAGTTTGTCTATTTGTTTTCCTAATTTCTGCATTCATTTCTTTTATTAAAATATACATATTAAAGTCCTCCCGACCTCACCAGGGACCAGAGTGTACAGAAAATGGATGGATGGATGGATGGATGGATGGATAGATGGATGGATGGATGGATGGATGGATGGATGGATGGATGGATGGATGGATGGATGGATGGATGGATGGATGGATGTTAAAGCTTTGCCAGTAGCGATTAAAATTTGTATTTGCTGCTGACTTTGCTGCTGAGTGAAAATATATTTATAACCAAAAATGCTTGAATTTTTGGAGATATTGTTCTTGATAATGATGTTGTCTTCAACACCAGATACAACCAAGTCCATAAACATGCTCTGCCACTGCCATGCTGCATTTTCTCCACTCTGTCTCCTCCGATATGTTCAACCCCCCAGCACCACCCCAAGAGAACCTCAGTGAAAAAATGAGCTTACCCGGCTGAGTGTGGGATTTCCAGGAGCATTGTCTCAGCTTTTATTCTCATTAAGCTCCTGGGAGATGATGAGCCCTTTCCTTTTCTTCTCTGCAGCACGTAGAATTCGAATTACACCCCAGCGCAGCTTTTCTTCTGGACCCTTTTATGGATCTCAGCTTCTCCTGCAGCAGGGTGGCAGATTATTAATCAGATTCATAAATAATAAAAGATGTCAGCGAGGCCCCTGGGCACCGGGGCCATTGCTTCTTCCACGGCGAGGAGAAGTGATGGAGGATAACGCAGAGAGAACAATATTAACACAAAGCCGGCTGGATTTATTCAAAGTGTGCTTACAGTCCACCTAAAGAGGACTCTTTATAAAAACCTAAGCCTTATTAATATTCTGCATGCAGCTCAGGACGGCTGCAGAAATTAACATGAGGCTAATCTCTCTCTTTCTCAGAGTGTTTAAGGTAATGGTGCTGCTCACCTGCTGCCGGAGAGAGAGCAGCCACTAAGTTTCTATACCAAGTGACCTTCACCGAGCTCAGATATTCCAACTTAATCTGTCTGCAGGATTTTTTTTTTTTTTTTTTTGTCACTAGGCTTCAGTAAGTGCAAGAGCAAATAAAAGTATAAACAGATCTTATAATCAACAGTGTAGGAAATATGTTATCTTAATCATAATCCAGTTTTAATGTTAATGATTTATTAAATCTGTTTGGTCAGACTTCAGTGTCCTAAATACATGTCTACATGTGTCCTAAATAGGCCAGTAGATTTATTTAGAGTATAACTAAGCAGTCAAAGGCAAATGATGAATATACATTTATATATATATATATATATATATATATATATATATATATTACATATTAAAATGTAATGTGGTGAGATCTGACTAAAATCAAACCTTTTGGACTATGTCAAACTCCTATGTTGAGGAGATAAACTAATTCTGCACATCACACTGAACACACAGTCGCTCTCCTGTGAAACATGGAGAGATGCTTTTCACAAGTAAAAACTGCACACCTGAGTTCACCTTTGCTATGACATAAACCCTAAATATACACAACAGTTCCAAAGGAAATGTTTGGAGCAAAAGATGTTAACTTGTTAAAAAGACCCAGTCAAAGTCCAGACCTAAATGCAAGTGAGATGTGGGAAATTTGTGGCTAATCATGAAGATTGCTCTTCATTGACTCTTTCACCAAAAGAGACTGAACTTTAACTATTTTGCATGGAAAAATTAGAAGATATTTGAGTCTAGATGTACAAAAGTTGACAGAAGTATATCACAAAAAAACTGCAGGCTAAAGTGGTTCTGAGAATACTAAATAACTTTCAGTAATTTCAGTAATGGCTGGTATTTAAACAGTTTATTGATCTTAATTGATTCTGTAAATGAATCGGGTTGCCTTTCTACAAACCAAGAGCCAAGTCAGAGCATTTTCATTTTACTGTAAACATTTCATCCAGTTAATGGATGTATTTGGGCATGAATTCAAGATTACAGGTTTAGACACATGCAAGTGTTAATGAGTTTACTTTATAATATTAAAATCCTTTTCTATAGCAATTGAGGTGTTTTATTAAAGAATCTGTTATCTCCCTCCCCTATTTTATTGTTTTTGTGAAGGAGTGAAATGCTACTTAACAAGAAAGACCATATTTTTCCACATCTGCAAAGAGATGACATAATATCACCACCTTAATTTATTGAGGTGGTGATAAATTAACCACCTCAATAAAGGTGGTAAATAACAAAAAGGTAAATAACAAAAACAACTTGTTTTTTGTTATTTTCAAAAACAAGTAGCACTGATAAAGGCTTCACTACCAGCTGATCACAAGTTAAACACAAAGTTTAGAGCAAGATTTACAAACACCAGCTGGCTATATTAAAAGACAAATGTTTAAGAACTAAGCAGGAAAAGGCCTTTTGATGGAAAATAATGAGTTTTAAGTGCATCTCTTAGCAAAGTATTTAACTATGTGAACTTTGGTGTCAGTGACAAAAAATAAGTTTTTTTCTGGTGCTAATCAGATATTTTTTTATTGTTGTTGAGGAGCATTTTCTTTCTTTTGTGGCTTTCAATTTTAAATTAAACAGATCAAAGGTAAATAAATGAGATTTAAACATGGCATTTGCAATGTTTTGATTGGCTCTTGTTCCATTTGAGTCCTTTTCTCTTTTCCAGGTCCAAATTTGTGCTGGAACAGAAACAGCTTTCAATTTGAGATCCAAAACTTTCAGCATTGGAATCACATAAAATTGAGGTTAAGAATGCACTTTCACTGATGTAGCATTGGAACCGATTAAGTGGAAAAATGTATTTCAAAGAAACAAATGCATTTCTCAGACTGTACATAAGCAATCTCTCTAAGAAGTCTTGTGTCCAGTCCGAAGATTCCTCCTTGTGGCATGGGTCTGAAACACCTCCCCTTGGGTTCTTGTTCTCCTTCAGCTGTAGCTTATTTACTGCAGATTCTCGGCCTTGATGTCGACCTTTTATGGCCCAAGTTTAATAAGGAGAAAATGAACTTTATTTAACCACCCGAGACATTTAGACACAATCTATCCTTCACCTTCTGTCCAGTAATTTAAGTAGATGGTGAATTCTGAACTAGCGCCACCTCTAAGGTCAAGGCGACTTATCTGGCTGTGACCAGCACCCTAGCCCCCTGAATGTTTAGGGAGAGAGGGGTGAATGAGTTAGCATAACAGGGGCCAAACACAGGGGCCCGAAGTAAGTGGCAATTTATGGTAATGAGAAGTGATCTTTCCTCGTGAACGTGATAACCTCAACGTTAATCCTCCCTTCTCGACCTTTCGATGCCCTCCTGTTCTACACTTTTATTACAGTTTAATCATTGCCCTCAAAGAGGAGGTGAACACATTGAAGCAAAAGCACATATTTGCATGTGAGGCCTCAGACATTGCGTTTTTTAATGCCAGTTAATGTTAGTTCCCATATTTAATTAAAAGTGGTTTGATTTTTTCTTCACTATTTTGACAAGTGATTTGAATTAAAGCTAGGATGTTCTTTGGTTTTGGAAAACAAAAATTAAAAAAAAATATTTTAAGTAACTGAGAAGGACCAATATTATTTGAGAGGTAAGAAAGTGTGACACAATTTAATGTTTACCTGGATCTTTAATAAAATAACTTAAATATTGTAATTTTAGGTTAAAACAACCAGAACCTGGTCTCTGAATACGCTCAGAAAGATTGGGCTTTTTCTGCAGAGGAAATGGATTGTAATTATTGACAAGAATACAATGATCCAACTATTCAGGCATTTTTTTTTTTTTTTTCTTTAATTTCACTCATGACATTTAGAGGGGCAGAAGTCCAAATTTGCCAAATCAACCACAGATACAGCATTTGGTACTTACTGCCTTAGTAACAACTTAAGGCTCCCCTATCCTCTGGCTTCATGATGGACACTGACTCTGCACACACTGTTTGCGGACATTTGGGATTTGGAGAGTACAGACTGCATGCATTTGTTGTAACGAATTCCTTAATTTCCCACTATTTGAATGGAGCAGGTTTGATGAGCTAGTTGGCCTGACTTAGCCCGATTTCTACTTTATTGGAAGATCCACTGCACACCTGGTAGTGCGGTACATGGTGTACTGGCTGATGCGCGTCCTTGCGACTGGTCACGGCGACTCTCAATCTTATCAGCTCAGTATTGCATACAAAACAGTTCAATGTGAACTCCACTTCCCAGTGAACAATTTACTGTGCAACTCCACATGGAGTCACTTTCAACTACGTTTGGACCTCCAAGTAATGACGTATGACCAAGTATGTGGGGTCCATTAAGCTGCTGAAGGTAATGTTATAGTATGTAAACTTTCCACCAACAATATCATTGGAGCGTTGTTTAATCTCCAATGCCTCAGTAAATAGTAGTGCATCATGTTTATCCACAACACAGTATCCATTTTCTGATGGCTACTTCTAGCAAGATTATTTCATTCATCTCAAACTCGTTCAACATACTCCAATGTAAATAGAGCACCTTTATGTTGTCAGTGAAATAGTAAATCTGCATCTCGACCTGAACATACACCCCACTCTGGTCTACTTACGAACATTAAAACACATCTGCTGGTCTCTGTTGTTGATACTCTATTGACTCTGCTTTATTAGAGAGCAGCTCAGATGAAGGCAAGAGCACATTTTTCACATATGTTTGCGTCATTGCACATGACGATGAAGTTGCATGTATGTTGCATCATGAACCTAAAGATTTCCATCAAACAAGGAGCCTTGTTTCCTGTCCAGATGTAAAAAAAAAAAAAAAAAACATACAGAGGAAGTGGAAATGAGTGGAAAACGCAACTGACAAACCATAAAAGCTGAATTAATGTATGACATTAAGATATTTTAAGGATTGTGAGCTGTATTTTTTCTTAACAGAGAAACATTTTCTTTTTCTTTTTTGTCATTTCATTTTCTTTGTTCTTGTAAGAATCTCTTTTGATTTTCACATTCTGTCTGACAACATCTGAACAAATCTGTTTTTGGTAAACCTTCTTCACATTTATGGCACAACTTGCAGGGTTTTTTTGCTTAGAATCTGGTCTCATTAAAAGGCATTTATTCTGATACAATAGAGATCACAGTGAATGTTTAAAACAGTTTTAAGTTATGACTTAAAGACAAATTCATGTCAATTCATGAAAGCCATTGCTCCACCTCTCATACATACACTCCTTCTGGTAGGTTTGTTATTTACTAATGCAAACAAGTTTCATATTTTAAATAGTTCTACTGCTGTTCTAGTAGAATACTGAAAAAGCATGGGATCACATCAGAATTTTTAATATACTGTATTCATTATCAATGATTTTTCACTAACAACATGTTTCCCAAAGAATGCTGTACTGCATCATAACTAGCAGATGGCCACAAAAAGCTCAAAATTGGTTCAATACTTAACTGCATCCAGAGGCAGAAAAAATAACTTCCCAGAAAAAAAATACAAGCAACCTTATTCCAACTTGGTCAGAGATTCTTCTGAAAAGTAACCAGAGACCTAGGTTGATGTTTTCTCCTTTGTCCTTTTTTTATATCCCTGCTTCAGCTTTTTATGTATTGGCCATCAGTTCCTACATCATTGCATTAATAGTGCTATAGATCCCATTGTGATTATGTTACCACCCACTGCATCTAATTTACAGAGATAAATCTTTACTGAGTTGATTGCCTTGTTTTTGGTTTTTTTTTTTCATTTTTGAGTCATTCTTTTTTTCCCTTTTTTTGTATCTTCCAATACTTCCCCACCTACTTGTCAGTGTGTTTGTTATCCTTTTTCTTCCAAACAGTCCTGATTCTTTCAAGCATGACTCTACTAGACCCCTTGCAGTGTGGTGTGTTGTCTGGCACCAAGATGTTAGCTGCAGATCCTTTAAGTCCTGAAACTTATGAGGTGGGTACTCCATGGATCAAACTTGTTTGTTTAGTGCATCCAACAGATGCTGGGTTGGATTGAGATCTGCCATGTTTGAAAGTTAGATCAATACCTCAGAGCCAATGTCGTGCTCCTAAAATCAGTTTTGACATTTGTTTTAATCCATGGCGTGCCATGGAAATCCCAGCCATTTCTGATTCTCATCTGTCCATCATTTCTGATCTTAGTAGTGGAAAAAGTAGGCATGAGCGCCTGACTTTTCTGCATCAAAGAGTTATGTTATTTACACAAACATGATAAATTGTTGAATTCTGATACATTTGCTTCATGACCAACATTTACTTTTTAAACCATTTGAGCAATAGCATATTGTCTGTTGCTCAATATACTGTTGAGCAACAGATAGTTGCTTAACACTATACTGTTTCCAGTACTTCCCCAGCTCATCACTGGCCCTGGCCCTTACATGTCATTGAACTTTGGCTGCCACTTATGCCACTGATTCTTCCCCTTTTGATAGTTTCTGAGTACAAGAGGTGCAGTTTTGGAGATAATAGTATAGCCATCACCTTACTTGGTGCATATATCACCACCATCAAGTCCAAAAATGTAGAGAAAAACTCAGTAATTCAGTTCGCCTTGCTGTGTTCAAATGTGTGTCTACCTCCTTTCCGCACCTCTTCCTCCTTTTTGGTTCATATAACTTCTTCTTCCTTCTTTATGTTTCCTACATATCTACTCCTTTCTACTCCTTTCAGTCTACTGATCTTTTTCCAATCCAAAAACCCAAACCTGATGATTTCCTTATTAAGTAATTGCTTTTCTTTGTTGAAAGAAAAAGGAAAGGATTAGAGCAGATTTGGAAATGTCTTTGCCCAAGTGTCTCACAGCTTTATTTCTTTTACTGAGACTTTCTGCTTTGCCCTTTCTTCCCACCTTTGTCTAATTTCTTCAGTAAGCATGATTAGTAGGGTTCCTGTTTTAACTTTCCCTGACACTTTTCCTCCTTCCATCTCTCAGGAACTCCTCTCATCATCTTTTCATTAGAGCTACCTCTGCCTCTATACATTATTCAGCCTGATTCTCAGTTTGTTCTTTATTAGACTGTCGCCGGAGTGCATTCTACAAACTCATTAAAAAACTATTAAAGCCTGATGATTTCCTCTGATAACAGAGTAGGCTTTTGCTTTGCTCCTCTTACTGATCTTCTCACAGGACTCATTGATGGAGAACATCTGCACATTAACCTTTATATATTTTATATGTAAACAAATCTTTTATTTTGATTTTCATTTTTATGTATTTCTTCAATGTCTTCACTGAGAGAAAAGTGGAACCAAAGTCAAATTTCTTGTGTATCTGCACAAACTTGGCGAATGAAGCGGATTCTGATTCTGTCGTCTCGGGGAAACTCTAGACGACAGTCGAGCCACAAGTAGAGCTACGGGACCTCTGTGTTTAAACAGGTCAGATGTGGTGGTTAATAGAACAAGAATACTTCCTGTAAAGGTTTTCCAGGTACATTCCTCTGGCTAGGAAACACTCTGGAATCACCTGTGAAGAGCAGGAGAGATGAGTGGGTTGAATGGATGGAAATAAAAAATGAGACATCTAAGCAGGAGCAGCGTTTGACCAATACATTCAGATAAAACATGAAATCATACAAAACACTGGATTGGTCAGTAACCGCTGATGTTGAACTTTTTCAAACTTTGTTTCCTACCAGAGGAAACTAGCAGAGTGACTGGGAAACTTTGGACCTGAATCTGCTGATTGAAGCCTTTCTTCCTCCTTTGTGCACACCTCCATCTAAAATGGCTTCACTTTTATTAAACTTGTCTGTTTGAGGTTTCTTGTGCTGTCCTACACCCGCCGTGACGTCTTCAGATACTCACAGTGATAAATTACATGTGTTGTGTATTTCAGAGTAGCCGAGTTTGAGCAGTTTTTCGTCCTTATTTCCACAGGGGATAATGTCGTGTTTTTGGAGAAGAACAGTTCCCGTGCCTCCTCTGACACGTTAATTGATGCTTTTCGTTTTCTTGTTCTCGGCTCTCTCCGGGGAGTTGCTTCGTTCCCGTGATTTGCCGTGGGAGTTTAACGGCAGCTGTGATCAGACACACAACAATCAGGCTTGTGGGGTGTCAGCTGATTTGTCAAGGCCTCATTTCTTTTTCCTGTTAAAGGCTTGAGGAGGTTGAAGGGGCTCAGCTCTGAGATAATCTGTTGGAGAGGATGAAGAAGAGGAGACATCCAGGTGAAGAGGTGTTCATTTCCTTTCCTTCACTTCAAAACACAACTTAGATCTTTAAATGTTTTTAATTAATCCACCTGATTCCCTGATGCCTCAAACATTGAGCGGTGATTATTTTAACATGTTTTGCCTTTAAAAATTATTCTCAAAGCTTCCTGCACTGAAACGATTATTCTGAGCTGCTGTTATTAGCTGATCAAGCAAAACCAAATATCTTTCTTTGGATTTGTCAGAAAACTGGACATATTTTCATCCTGCCTATGGTTATGGGAATACAAAACAGAAATCAAACTCTTTCTTTTTCCTCTGAATTATAATTTGAGCTTTTGTAATTCTTTCATTTCACCCTTCTTTTAAAAGAAGGGAAAAAAGACCCTCATCTGGATCGATTGCCCATTTTCTGTACTTTTCTGTGCTGTTTCCTGGAAAACATATATAATAAAAAAAATCTGTACTTTTATTCTTTTCAGATCAAAAGAGTCACAAAACGGGAATGAGAAAGAGGAGCAAGAATTGGCAGAAAGTTTAGGTTTTTTTTGTATTTGTTTTCCCCAAATTGTTCTTTGATCCATTGTGGATGGTTCTCTGTTCAGACATTGTGGCTTGTGGAAAAAGTAAAAGTACTAGTTTTGTACTAGTACAAAACTAGTACAGCTAGTTTTGTACTAGCTGTCTTTTTCAGAAGATACTGCACAATGAAGTAATAAATGACCATATAAGACATTGCTCAACTGCAATTTAATTGTGTCCAAAAGTCTTGATTCAGTCCCTATTTATTTATGTTCTTACTTTGAGCTTGATGTCCAAGTATTCATTTAAAGAGGTCATTTTGCTGTGTCCCAGGCTTTTTGAAGGTCTTTTTGAGAGTTGGCTGCTTTTTCACTCAGTTCCTCATCATTGTCAGAGGAACATTTTCTTAGCTTTGACCTTGGGATCTTTCAGTCAGAAAACCCTTGTAAACTGAATTGATTCTGATTCAGTTAAGTTTACAGTTAATCATGTGTGTTTGTCAATACACAGTGACTGTGTTGACAAAGAGCAGACACCTTAACTAAAGAGAGGTTATAGCAAAAACACTCCTTGTTCCTTTTCCATTAGTGAAATCAAAGACATAAAACGTAGTTTATTTTATATAAAATTGTAAAATGGTTCTGAAAAGTTTTTGCCTTGGGAAACATAATCAATTGTATATACAATGTTTTAAGTTCAACTTTAAACCTTAACTTTAAACTTTAAATGTAACTATTTTTAGTGGCTAAGGAAGCCATGACAAATATAGTTTGATCTTCTGTCAGTCATCTAATAAATCAGAAATAACTGCAGTTCAAAAGCGTTTTAACATTTTATGGTAGATGTCCTGTTTCTAGACTCTGACAGAGAAAAATGATTAAATTAAAGTTGTGTGTTAGGGCACTTCTGTGGTATTTTGTGCAGATTAAAGATGTAAATGTGAGTGTATATTGTTGCCAGCAGCTGCTGCTATTTGTGCTGCAATCTGTGAATTGTCTTCTTTGCTTGGCTTCATATTTTGTATAAATGAATCAGAAGGAAACTTGCCTTGACGGGAAATTTTCTAGCAACCGGCTGCACAAGGTACTGAGAGTAATGAGCGTCTGGTTGAGGTGTCAAATCAGAGGATTATCTCGTTTGTGGGCTTTCAGAAGTTAAGTGGCGATCTGAGAGCTCCTTCGGCTCTGCAGTCTGAACCATGACCTTTCACAGATGGAGGAGCCTCAGGTTTGACCCTCCCTCCCCACTCTTTACTCAGAGAATGTGCCTGTCCTGGGAGCTGACATTTCCAGCACTCAGCATCAAAACGAAACAAACCTTTTAGTCTCATTCATATGTAAACTTTCATAGTAACCTTCCCATCCAAATCAAGACCACGACAGCAGATTATCTCTATGCAATCGAGGCGGCAGGTCGCCAGACTGTGGATCCATCTAATCTGTCAGAGTTAAATGAGATCCATCACAGATCTGGATAATGGCCCTTGCAGATTGTGTGCAAAAATCTGCATTAATAATTCAACTCTGATCTTTATTATTCATGAGACTGAGAGCAGAGCGGAGCTGCAGAGATCTGAGGAGGTGATGGAAGAGTCACCTTTTTTCTGATGCTGACCCTGGCCATGCACAAGGGAGACAACATGTAGATGACAATCAAGATGTCATATTTTGAAACAAAAACAACAAACTGCAGCAGTCTTTGTGTGGCTACACAGCTACAGGTTACTTGTGTGTGCAACAAAAATATATAAATAAAACATTAAAGCGTGCTTAGAGATGGACAGGCCAAATTGACCACTAGATTTTGGGGATAACATTTTCTCTCTAAATGCATCATGACATGTGCATTAAATACATAAATTAAAATGAATATCATAATTAATACAGAAGTATAGTGCCCACACATTTAATGGTGTCCACTTGCCAGAGACATGAAAAGAGAAACAGAATATAGTCTCCATTAAAATCCACTCTACTGAAGTACTTCAGGAAAGAAAAACTGGACCAAACACATTCATGCTGTGCAAAAGTAAACATATTTTTTTAATGTATAAAATTAACAGCCAAAACTGGTGGAAGTTTCTACCGATCATCAGAGTACCATCAATATTCACTCAGCTCCAACTGACAAAGTTCATTGCAATTGTCATTGTGAATAAGTGTCATCTCTATTCAGTGAATAAGAGCTTTCGCATGAAGTTGACGAACAGCCCCAAAATTTGTAGAGAGCTTTTGTACTGTTCTCTATGCAGAGAGTCTGTGCACTGCAGTGGAAAAGTATTTCCTTTCTTACAGATTTATCCTCGTTTGACAATTTTGTTACGCTTACATTTTTCATATAACCCATCAAATTTAAATATCAAACAATATCATCCATATACAAACATGTCTCTGGACCTACACGTTATAAAATTCTGTATTTATTTTTATTAACTGCATTTTTGGACAGCTTCACCACAACCTTAAGCCTCAAACTGGCTTAATGAATGCCAAGACATTTAGAATCGAAAGATATGCTTAAAAATAACCTGTCTGACAACATGAAGTAGGCTGGAAGATTTTAAAAAATGACCAATTCCAACAGGATGAGAAATCAACATCCATCTATTAATTTGGAAAATGGTTACAAGACCATGTCTTGGCTTTAGTAATTAATATTGTCTGCATCAACTCAGAGGCTTCCTGCAGCGTATTAATACAACACTAGACCGGTTGTCTTTTGCCTACACATGGGTTCAACACAAAGAAACAAGACATAAAGCCATCAACATATTGAAAATGCATTTGCAGTGACATAAAATATAGATTATTTTTTATCTTATATTATCTTACCAGCTTAAAAAAATACATTTCATATTTACTTTGAATATCATTGTCTGATTTTAGCACACATTTAATGATCCATCCATTCATCCATCCATCCATCTAAATTAAAAACAAAATAAAAGGTATTTTTATGACAATGGAAAATATCATTAAATATTCATTAGACTTCAGTGGTGCTTTGACTGTATGACTGATTGGCTATATTGAGATGGGTCAACAACCGGTGGATTCATGTGAACTTGGTGAGCCTCACAGCTGGACTGAAAGAATCATTAAGAGGCCAGCACATCCATAACTTTCTGTGGAAACACAAGAACTAATGAGCTACTTGAATTCTCCACAAACACTCCAGAAAGTGAGATGTAAGGTAATCTGATGTTCACATAAGCTGTCTGACGGTCCGTCCTGTCCAGCAGCGGTGCTGTTGAAGGTAATAATCCTGGAAGGTTGCGTGGTCGCTTTGCACACATTCAGTGAAAGCCCCATCAAACTGATAAAATCTTAACAGAGCCTCTCTGAAGCAGGCAGCTTTGAGTAACTTTCATCTCATTTGTCTTTGGGTAAAGTTTGATCATCTCTGTCTTGTTGCCTTTGTGACGAAAAACGGAAGAACTTCTGGCCCAATTAAAACTTTCCAGACTTTCTGACCACAAGTGAGTGAGTCTGTAAATGCTCCTCAAGAAGCTGATGAACTACCTGGGAATCTGGCAGTGGCATTAAAACATGAGCTGTGTTAACTCTGTTTTAATGTGTTCAGTTTAATCTGGATGACAGCAGCCTCTCACCTTCATCTGCCTCATGTTAAGTTTCTCCTCAAAGTCTTGAGTAGGCAAGCCGATGCAGGCTCACGTCTGTGTTTAAACTTTAAAAAGCCGGTGACTCTCAGAAATGTCAGGAAGTGAAAGGAGCAGCCTCTTTGAGGTTGATCGAGCCACATCTGAATTTTATGATTCCACATTTTAAAAAATGGAACTGCTTGATGGAAGGTGTTGTGCGTAGACAGAGATCGAAGCGAATGAGTGTGTTCTTGAAAAAACGCTTTCTCGTGAAAAAAGCTCCCTGTCACATGTAAACCTTACTTAAGCTGATTGCGTCTTTGAAGGAGCACCATCACATGGATCCTCTTCTAACTGGGAATAATTAACAGTGCAGATCATTTTTCTAAACCACCTCTCTTCTCCTATGATTTGAGCCAGTGGGTTCACCAGACATTCACTCACCTGAAATGTGCCTTCAAGGACATATTTCAGTCAAATAGCATAAAAGTACTAAAGTATACCAAAACATCTTTGTCATTCCACCAAAAAATTGCTTTTACCTCTGTAGCAGTTTTATCTACTGAATTCAGTCTCGTTGAAAAAATTTACTTGCTGAGAAATGAGGCGCTTGAAGTCTGAAGCTTGTCGAGAAATCAAACCAGGGACTAATCAACAAGTAGAGATTGTGTGAGAGACGTCTGATACTCAAAAGTAAGTCTATGGCAACAAAGCAGCATTGAAACGTTTGTTATCCCTTTGTCTCCTATCGGGAAACAATTTTTTTTTTTTTTTATTTCAGCTAGACATGAAAGAAACTTTAAGTAATTTTAAGTTCATGAAACTATTATGAAATTTGAGTTTCTTTTTCACCATACTTTCCAACAGCAGTGGGAAGGTCGTGAAAAATAAGACAAGTGAGTGATGCTGATGATCATGAAACATTTCTCTTAAAGGGTGGTGTTATCTATTTTCCAGGCACATAGTTCCATTTTATAGCACAATCAAATAACTATCCAACTTTTTATAAAAATGCTGTATATATAAAACAGACCTTAAAAGAAATTTAATTTAAAAATTTAATGTCTTGAAATTGGTCTCTCTGTCCTTAAGAATCTCCTATTTCTTCCAACACTGCAACTTCATCACAGCAATGCTTCTCCAATATTTTAAAAGCCGGCTAACATAATCAATCCTTCTGCAGGACCACCAGGATTAAGAAGGGTACTCTTCTCTCTTTTCATTAGAGGCTATTTATGTCGAAGTCTGAAGCATTTTAAAATGCTTGCTCATGAACCGTAACCAATAATGTACCAGGTAAAAGACACAGTGCCTTGAAAAAGCATGAATGAAAACCCCAGAAACATGTTTTATATTTTGTCAACACCCAAAAACATGAAAATGAAATGGTTGGGATGTAAAAATAATACTTTGTTTGAATATTTTTATATAAATTAAAATATGGGAAGCCCCCTTTTAGTCTGCTATTCCTAAATAAAATGCAAGAAATTGTGGTTACTTAACTAGCAAATAAAGCCCATGTGTGTGTGTATTTAATCTCTGTATAAATTCATATTAAAAAAAGTTTGATTATGTAAAAATAAGTCTCCTGGATGACTGATAAGTCATCAGTGCTAATTTCTAATGTCACACAACTGTTAGTGAGTTTTAGCAGAAACAAATCACACTTCAAGTCCAATAGAACTTTTAATTGGACTTTCTGCTGAATTAACTGCCGCCTCTGTGGAGAAAAGATAAATATTAAAGAACCTGCAGAATAATTAACAGACTCTGTGTTTTCAGTCCATTTTCTCTGATACAGACCTTCCTGCCTGAAAGGTCAAGCCTAACACACACAGTGGTTAATATATTTCTGACACCGTCTCCTCTCCTTGCCGTTTGTCCTCATCCCCATCCTGTGGTATGTTTTATTTTAATCATTCTCTCTAAAAAAGACCATTAGCAGCTGCTCTTTGTTGGAGCTGAAACGAAACTGAATGTGTCAGACGGAGAGGAGCATGAATTAAACATCAGTGAGGGATGGGGAGTCATGAACACCGCCCGGTCTAATAAGGCTGAGCATTAAGAGCACAGTATCTCTGTGCTGACGTGCAGACGTCTATCTCATTCCCTGAGGCAGGTGCGAGAATGAAAACAAGAAAAAAATGATAAAGCTGTCGCACTGATCCCGAGTCTGGTTATTCTTTCTTTCCGATGGAAATTAAAGCTTCAAATGGTCAATGAGACACGCTTGTGGCTGCCCCAGGTGAAATATCCGTGTTAAATATCACTTTTCGTCCACTTTTCTCCTTTAAATTATCTTTGATGTACAGCCAAGAGAAAAAGAAAGTCTACCCTCATTCAATTTTTGGGTTTAGCATAACAGGAAAAAATACAATTATCTGCTATTCACCAGGTTCTAAAACGATTTATTTCTAACTTCAAGTGAACAAACACACAACAAATATCAATGAGGCCAAAATGTTAAGGTTGAAAATGAAAGCATGAAGATCTAAAACCAGATCTTCAGTGCTTGTATTAATCAGTTTGGGAGAGTCAGACTTAGAATAATCTGGACAGAATAATTTGGTTCACTGGTTGACTCAGTCACTTTAAATTGTTCAGGCCTTGTGTATAAAAAATCTAGCTTCACAGTTTACAGATGCAAAGAGGTGTTAATATGCTAATATTGCCATGTTCAGTGGGTGGACATCTACACAGAGGTCTAGGACTTACTTCCTACTAGAAACCTTGAAGCTTATTCAGATAATTTGAATCTACTTTCTTTAGCCTCTCCATTTTGTTTTATTGTTATCAGAAGGCATGGTGTCATAACAAATTGTATGCACTTAACAACGCAGCATACACAATTTCTTCACCACATAAACCAGCTTACCGTGGCTCTCACACATCTTATATATAGTACAAACACCACTGCTACAAATTCCTCACAGTTTCGACTGAAATGTCACAGCTTTAATCCAATAATAACATCACTATTCTCACATTACACTGCAAACACTTTACTCACTCAGGGACGTGGGATAGTTCAAACTTAAAGTGACACTTGCAATCCCCTGCTGTCAGACTAATTTAGCTGATAATTATCTTGACACTTAGGGGATTTTGTTAAGCATTGAAATTTACTTCTTAGATCATCAGTTGATACTTTAAAATAAAGAAAATTTAATAAGCCAAACAGGTGGTAATGTCATGACAAAGTATCGAGTCGTGACTGATCTTGAGTGTTTATAGACAATCCACCTTGGTAGCAACTCAAATAGGATGTAGTTCAACTATAAGACATGACTTGATATCACACAAAATACCTTCATTTTATCCTATGTAGTCACATGTGCCGAGCATTTTTAAAAAGAACACTGTACAAGGCAAGATAAAAAACAGTGTAGCTGCAATTAAAGTAATATTAGCATATTTGCTTTACATAGAAGAGGCTTTTTTCTTCAAACATTGCAAATTAGATACTTTTTCATCATTTTCTAATTGCCCTAAGATCATCCTAAATATTTAACGAGCTAACTGCGACTTGCAGGGTTTGAGATGGGGCTCCTAGGTTTTTTTTGTAGTTTTTTGTGAGAGCAGCAGACTCTGTCGTTGGGGTGACTTTACTGGAACAGACACTCATCAGAAGATTGGCAGCAATCTCTCATGTTTTCCACTTAGTAATCTTTCTCCTACTGTACTAGAAATGGTTTGGGAATTGCCTTTTTAAGTTTGATGGGTAGCAATTGTTGGTCTTCTAAGGTTGTGGTTATTTTCTTTCTAACTTGGTGTTGTTTTATCGTAGACTGACTTGCTCTACTCCAGCAAACTATCAAAACTTGTTTTATAGTGGTGCTCACATTCTAATGATGATCAGGCAGTCATTGCATTTGATTAGCAGTACTTGACTGCTATTTTTCTGTTTCACTTTACCTTATTTCATTTAATAAATGACAGAGTGGATATTAGGTTAGATTAGAAATATATTTAGAAACTGGTAAACCCCAGATCAAATTTTAATATGCTTTAATAAACAAAAATCTGAAACTTTTTTACTGATAATAAATATAACAAAGAAGAAAATGTTTTTGAATGAATACAAAATATGCAAGAAATCCTTTTCAGAGATGCTTTGTCAGAACAGCTTGGTTACTGTTAAGATTTATCCAGCATCTTAAGGGTTTCCTGAAGTTGGCAGCCATCTGGGAAATCCTTCAGACATTCATCATCTGCAGCTCATTGCCTAAACTGAAAACAGACATCATCACTGAAGAGATTCTGAAATATTCCAAGCTGTGAAAGATACAAGATGAGCATGAGATCTGAGAGTGGATGGCTTTATGTTGTTATGTGGTTAAAATATGAATATACACTCCAATTCTGGCTTGTTTACTTTTGCACACCATCAAAAACCATAAAAATTGTGTAAATGATATTTATCTGGGATTAGTATTTCATTTCAGTGCTTTGATTGGTGTTCTCCTAATGTTTTCCAAAACAAACTCTGATTCCACATATTACCAACCACCTTGTTGACAATGGACTCCAGCTCAAATGCTGAAATATCTCAGGTGATGAACTTTGTTTTTACTGTCATGTTTTTTGTTTGTCTTATACATTTGTTGCATGTCACATCACTTCCTTTTTCTTCCTTCTTCAAACAGCTGTGACTCTTTTGGGCTTAAAAGTAGATGATGCAGTTCAAATGGGAGCCAATGCACATTTGAATGTATGTTTAGTGTTAAACAAATTCAAAATAGTCAAACAGATGTGTTTTGTAAGTTTTATACGCTCGAATATCATGCCAGACAAGGCAAATAAATAGCGTGTGCTCACAGATCTGCAAGGTAATATAGTGAAACACTATAGAAAAGGGACTTTCGGTGTAGGCATATTTTTTATATTATTTCAAGTTTCTTCATTATACTGTTGAAAATCAATGAACAGAGTGAAGACTCATTGTTGCATAATTTGTCTCCAATGGCGTCCAACCAACTAAAACTCACAAAACACATTTAACTGGGTAGTTTATGCTTTTATTGCACCATGATACTGTAAAAGTTATATTCATTTCTGTTTAAACTGTGACGTTTCCCTAAAAATGTGACATGGAAGCTACTCAATGACTAAGCATCCTTCAAACCATCACTTGTCCTCTGTGTTTTCTTGTTCTGATGTCTGGAATTTCTGTTTTCTTTTACAAGCTGTTTTACCCAGAATTTAGCTGGTATGTGTTCATTTGTTTTACTTTGGGATCTCAAATCTCACTGACTCTTTATTTGTTAAACCACTTCCAGCCAAATGTAAATTTTTACAACCAGGTTTCCTTTGTTTCTTCAGAGTTATATATTATTTGAACAGCTTGTTTCCCCTCATGTAAAAACCTGTTCCCTGCTTTCTCCCTCCAAAGTTTTATATTTAAAGGATTTCTGCTCTGCACCTTGTTTGCTTGTAGCTTTTTGAGCAAAGCAAAAAAACTATATTTCCCTCCTGTTTTGTTGACGACTGCCTGTGACCCTGAACACCTTTTAATTACCTGTTATATTCACCTTTAAAAATAATGCAATTAATCTGTTGAAGAGACTGGATTAGAAATGTAATAAAAGTTACCTGCCAGTTTGTCTTGGTCTGTCTGACAAAGTAATGAAAAATGAATTGCAGTTTGTGGTTTTAAAGTGAGTAATGCTGTCGACTTGTACTGTAAATGTCAGATATAAGTGATCACACATGAGGTTCATCTAAATATCCTCCGAAGGTTTTTATGATTTGTGTAATCCCATCATGCATGGATGTGCATAACAGCATTTAAACTGACACATACTTTATTTTGTCCAACAGAAGCAGCAGAAAAAAATATCCCTGTGAATGAGGACATTCGTCTTCACCTGCTGCAAGATCTTCAGGTTCAGGTGTTTTTATATGTGTGGGTTTAAATGATGGACAAGAAGCTTCTCTTACATGTGAGTTTCAGTAACTGTGTCGTCATTACGATCATAACCCCTGTAAATATGCATCTTCCACCAATGTCTCACTCAGACTGCCCAGATGAATTATGGATGCTGTCCCAGCCTCTTTGTCATCCTCCTCCTCTTTTATGCTACCTTTTTTGACGAATGCAGCTGCCTTTCCTCATATAGATGAACCACAGTGCTTCACTGCCATCAAGTGGCTGCGGATTGTTTGTATCTACACCTTTAGGCAGGTAACTAATCTTCATATCAAACCTTCAGGTCAGATTTATGTAATATTATTCAGTGGGCGACAGTTATATACATAGTGAAAAGGCAAAATAGAAGGAAGTTGGTTTTAATGTTATATTTTAAACAATGACAATTTAGGATTTTCCAAAGCATTTTCTGCCAACTCTCATTTTATTGTCAACCATAAACTGGCTGTTCTGCAGCAGCAGTGAAGAAAAACAGATTCACACTGATTCATAGACATGTATTTACCTGGCATAGCAGTGCAGTAACTTTGATTTAATACAGGTTAAATGCATCATGTCTTGTCACATTTTCTTACCAGTGAAATAAGATCAACAGGTATGTTTTTCTTGTAACCTAAAGCCATATAATAGGCTTTAGGTTTATTTGTAGATTGTCGCCTATAAAACAACATGTTGTGGTGTATTATTTTGTTGCTACTCTGTTGAGAAATGTGTTTTAATCATGATATAATCGACCCTAATCAATATCCCATTCCCTCATGCTCTGGTGATGTCTGAAAAAAGTATTACTGATCATCGATCATCACAAACTGAGTTCATCAGTTTGTGATTGTTTCTCTTCTTTATACAGATTGTATTTTGTTTATTCAATGTGCTTATGTGTTTCAGTTTTATGTCTCTCACAATGTCATAGATATAAAGTTGAACTAGAATTTGTTTTGCTTCAGTATACAGTACTTTTGAAAGTCTTAATTTAACCTTTGTGTTGTCTTGCAGGTCAAAAGTGTCCCACAAGCATGTTTAGCTGTCGAAAAAATATCCTAAACTATCTTTTTCCAACTTGAAATTTTATGACTTTTTCTAAATTGAAAATTAAATATTCATTAGAAAAAGGCATACTTTGTTTTTGTTTATATTTCCTTGTGGGCTGTACAACTAGGGCACAAGGATTGTCTTATGGGTCATTTTGGACCTCTGAATCATAAAAGCATTTAAACACCAGAAAAAGAGTTCAAAGGCCACACACAAACTCTCTCAAACCCATATACACACACACACACACATACCTGCACCAGCCCCCTCCCCTCCCACACACACACATACATATCAAAGGAAATGTATTTATGTACAATTTGAACTTGCATTTTACCTGCACCTGCACTCTAAATCTGCAGCTTCCCCTTTGCCCCCCAACAAGCTTCCAAACACAACAAAAAACAGTCTCAGACATAATAAAAACAAATTAAGTATAGAAGATATGAAGGTATGCTGAATCTGAGTATGCATAGATGGTTCCTTGATGAAGCCATGAGTGGACTTTTCACTGCCCCACAGATGCTACGTTGTATGTTTGCACATACTGTCCTACAGGAGATCTTCAGCGTAAGAATTTGAACATCTTATGTTGAACAAATTCCTGTGCTGTAGATGTTCAACGTAGGAGCGTCTTCATATGGTGAAGAACATCTTCACGCTATGAAAACTTTGTTGGACATCTTGTGTTCAACATTTTGTGTTCAACATTTTGTGCTCAACGTAGAGTAGGAAGGATAGGCTGATCTTCGTCTTGTGATGAAGATGTTCAACATAAGAGCATCCGTTAAAGATAAAGAACACCTTCATCTCATGGGGATGTTCTTCATATGTTGAACAGAAAATGTTCTTCATCTTGTGTTGAGGATGTTTAGGATAAGAACATATTCATGAGATGAACATCATCTCGTGAAGATGTTCTTCATTTTATGTTCAACACCTCATGTTGAGCAGAAGAAGTTATTCATCTTGTGTTGAACATCCCATATAATTATGAGATGTTGATGATGAACAACAATTCAACATCAACATAAGAACTGATGTTAAATTGTTCAAAAAAATCAAACATTTTGTTGTATTGCGAGAGGTATTTTTATAATTCACTTGAACCATTGACAAAAAAGTTCCAAATTGTTGACTTTTTGTTCCCTTTCAATATAATTAATTCTGAATAACTTCACATTTATATAATTACAATAACAAATCTTTACTGTGTAAAAGAAAACTGCTACGACACATGGTTTATGGTAAACAGAAAACAAGAAGGTAATACTGTTGATCGTCTTTTTAAATTAAATTGAGTTGAATTGATAAATATCAGATTGTTTCATCATGCAAAATAGATTTTGAATTTAAAATTCAATTAATCTGCTTTATTTTGGGGCTTTTGTTAGGGCGGGTCATTTTTGGCCCGTGGGACAAGGGAAGAATGTTAGGATCGCACAAGGGTTAATGAAATTCTGTGCACATTGAATCAAAATACCCCTGTACATTCAACTTCTTTGTTGCAATCTAACTTTAAACAATGTAATGTCAGCAGACCAGATGCCCAGCCTTCCAGTTACTAACATCTACTTCACGGTGCTTTGTGTCACATTAATGCTGTGTAGGATTAAGACAATGTGATGCAAGCATGCAGTTTCTACTGTCAGTGCGTTATTACTGCAAAAAAGATATGCTAGATCACTGGTAGTGTCTTTAAAAGTAAAGTAGATAAATTAAAACTTGGAACTTACATTTGTATGTGCCACCAGCTTTGTCACCTTTGCTGGTTGTTAAAAACAGTATGGAAATTTTGCCACTGATCACTTGGGGATGCTGTATAGTTTTGCTTAATTTAACAACTTTAATTGCTAGTATGAGAACATTTCACCCATATAATCTATACCTGTTTTATGTATAACACACAAAAACATTTTTGGGATTTGCTTTGTTTAAGCAGCAGTTGCCAAGGACAAAGTAACATTTTCTGTATTTATGAATACCTTTGTTTTGCTATCAACAAGTATAAACGCCTGCTTTTGCAATTTATCTACAAATGCTGAACACGTAGTTGTGTGCAGTGGCTATCTACTGGAATTTTCACCAGCACTTGTGAATGCAGGACCTCTATGAAAGAGGCCTGTTTGTATTATACATGGCAAAACCTTAGATCATAAGGGCAGTATACTGTCCAGCGCTGTTTCCTTTCAGTAAGAAGATCAAAAGCTTGAATACCAGCCTTGACTGTTTTTTCCAAGTAGTCCAGTTTCCTCCTAAATTGCAAGCAGCTCATTATCTTATTTATATGACAAAAAGGACAGAAAAAGGAGAAGGCATTTTCTTCCAGTAACTGAATTAGTTAGTTCAAATTTCTACATTGTATTGTACATCTTTTAAGTATCTTTCTACATTACTGGGTTACGAAGCACAATATTAGGTTGACTTGGACTGCAATGGTTGCAGACCACGTTCCTATAGGATCCCAAGATACTTCCAAGAAATAGATATTCCTTTTAATGATCTTTGGTTCTGCAATTTGACCTACCAGTGTAATATTTATTATGTGGTGTGGAAAGTCTTGAAAAGTTGGCATCCTGCTGATAGAGCAGCAGCTCTAATTTGAACTCCCCCTGAATATCAGAGCTCTTCACTTTATGTTTAAGGCAGAGCATTGCAACCTTACAGCAAGGCTCTTTTTAGCTTCTTGTTCTTTGACTCATGATCCATGTCTGATCACAGTATGTGAGGGTTACAAACAGATGGAGCAAAAAATGAAAAGCTCCTCCTTACGGCTAAGCTTTCCGTTACCCATGACTGGAGCAATGTGAGTGATGATAGGATGGATGAGGGTTCCATCTGCTGAACCAAACAGACCTAGATGACATAAAGGAGAACAGTCCAACAATCCACAGTGGGGCAGAAAAATAAACTCACAGCACTCAGATTTATTGTGTTTCTATGAAAATATAGAGTTATTTTACTTATGGTAGAATACTCTTTATGTTTAATTTCAATCAATTCATCCAAAAATAGGCTAAGATATGAAAACATAGAAAATATCAAATAGTGAGTACTAATTATAGCATAAAATACTTTCATGAAACCTTTATAAGTTTTAAGATTTAAATTTGACTCTGTGTCTGTTTTGTGATTCTCAATATTCTCAGAGGGAAGTTGAGAACTTATCTTTATATTTTCATTGGATTTTCTGTAATAACTTTGTGCCTATTGCAAATTTAGGAGGCATTTATTTTTCTTACTATGAATTTAAGACCTGAAGAGGGCAGTGTAGTCCAAACTTGCAGGGAAAACGGGCTGGGCCCCCAAACACCGCTGGTGTTTTCTAAGGTATTTTTATGAATTTTTGCAGTTCCTGTTTCAAAGCCTTCTCCTTAGCTTCCATTTTTCTCTTTGTCATCTGTCTCTGCGCCTCTGCGGCTGCTGACAGGACATTAGAATATGATTTCAGGCTACTTCATTTGTTTTTATATTTATTTTTCTCCTCCTGCGCAGCTGTAAACATAAATCACATCGAGCAAAGCCCAGAACTCATATAAACGTCAGAACAGACAGCGAAGCTCATAAACCTCTAATTTGATCTTTATTCATCTGGGACAAGGCGTGAATAAAAGCTCACCTAGTAAATCATAATTTTCTGCTTTCTGTCAACACTGCAGCTCGTTAGGGCTGCGCCACTCCTGATTGGCTGCTTCACCTCCCAACCTCGTTTAGTGTAAAAACTCAAACATTACAGACGCTTCTGCTAGATAATCATAATTGATGACTCTCTTGGTGCGTTTAAAAAATCATTTACAATTCGATCTATCAAACTTTTCTTTAAACGGATAAAAAAGCTACTAAATGATCAGTGCAGTGCTCATCTCTTCCCAAACTGTTACAGAAGCAGCTTGTTCAGCTTAAAACAATGGGGCATAAAAAGCTGGAGAATGATGAAAGATAGCTGAATTCACTGATGAAAACATAAATAAGTTAGTTGTTTGGACAGTTTTCCTTGATATCCTATGAGGGGATGATCAATAGATATTAATACTGGTTCAGCCATTCACTGTTCTACTGTCCCACATTGCCACTGACATCCATTTTTACTGAACAAATAATTCCCTAATGTTCAGAGGTGGGTCGCAACTAATTATATTTACTCAATTACATTCATTAGCCTTTTCGAAAATAAAAATACTATTCGCCCCTTTTTCAGATTCTTTGCTCGATTGTGTCATTTCCCCATCACTGATATTACTGACTCAATGTAAAACAATAGTGCCTGCACTGCCAAGCACAGTAAGTCACATGATATCCAATCCACTAGATCAATGAGCGGACTTGCCATTTATGTTTTACAAAGAAATCAAGGAATTTTACAACGCATTAACTAGGTGTTAATGCTTTGAATACAGTGAGCAGCTGCTGCCGAGTTACTGTCCACACATAGATTCGGGCACATAAAGGAAAAAAAGAAGGAAATATTGCTGGGGACTGCCCCCCTCAGGCCAAAGTTGATCTGGACTTGTCCACAGCAGTCTTTCAGGAAGTTATGCCTATGGCCAGGAGAACTGAATCATCTGCAAAAAAGTATCAATGAAGTCCTGAGGTTCTCAACCTATAGATCATTCTCTTCGTGATTGAGATCCTTTCCAGGAGTGCCACAAATAGAACCAAATAAGGCCTGATGGAGAGCAAATGTTACTGGGAACAAGCACAACTTGGTGTCAAGTGGAGCTTCTACTTTGGTGAAATAGGTACAGTGGCCCCAGCATGCTATATTACTGTAGCACCTCTGACAGAGTACCTCAAGCACAACTGTACCTGTCGTATTTGTGAGTCACGGCAGGATGGATTTGAGATCCTGAATAAAAGTGGTTGAATTGATGTTCCACTACAGAACCTGGTTTTGCCTTGGAGACAGGGTGAGTAGTTCACCCTATATCGCAAAGTTTGAAAGAGTAGCTAGGGGCGTGCTGTGGTGGCGCAGGAGGTTAGCATGAGGACAGATCCAGAACTTAATGAGGAGACTGTGTCTGGAACATCTTGAGAATCTCCAAGAGGAGCAGGAATTTGTCACTTAGTAGATGGCTATCCCCAAACCTGTTGTGTCATTATTCAAATTTGACAGTGCTTTTTTTTTTTTTTTTGTCACTTTGCAAGTACAAACTGAAGCCATTACTGGAAAATTTAGAGATAATGGGACAGAACTGCAACTCAGGGTTGCCTGTGGAGGATATGCAGCAAAGTTTTGAAGATACTTTTGAAGTGACTACTGTATGCTTTGTATTTTTGGTCTTCATAGACTGACAAGAAAAAAAAAAAAAAAGACATTGTTAAAAGTAATCTTTAAGAAGTTCTGCTTACTGTTTTCCTTAAGCCATGAAGAGAAAACAGCAAACATGTGAAAGAGAGTGTTCTGGTAAAATGAGACCGTTTTCGAAACTTTTGACTTATGTGCAAAATATTTTAATTAAGAAGAAATATACTACTGCATATTATCCTGAACCACCTCTTCAAAATTTCTCATTAGTATTATTTATTGTGACAGTTATTAATCCCATTTACACTTTCAATGCAATCGAACTTAACTGTCTTACAAAAAAAATGGGCAAAAATTTTTAAATATCCAAAGCTATACCCTAGAAACTTGCAGCCGCAATTACAGTAAAAGATTGTTCAACATAATGTTGGCAGGGGGATTATAACCACACAAATGCATTCAACTCCACATTCATTCTAGCTTGTGAGAAAACAAAAATCATAATCATCCATCATTTTCCTTTTAGTTCACAATTACGTAGAAGTCTTGTGTTTAACAAAAAGTCCATAAAATACATTGAAATTTCAAAGTGAAAAATTATAGAGGTATGGATACGTAATTGCACTTTTTGGCAGCTACAGTAGAAAAATAAAAACACAAAACTAAATATTATGCTTTCACAAACTCTGGAGTCAGCTAGCTGAATATGAGGGAATCATAACCTCAAATTTTACTAAAATTTAAGAGGCCTTGTAACTATTTTGTTTCCATGCTTATATGGTGATTATTTATTTGAGGATAGGAGCTAATTGTTAGTCTCTTAAGTTGAAATCCAGCAGGAGTCTCAGCATCCTAACTTCAGCTTATTTTTTCCTAACTTCAGTTAGGAAAAAATTAGCTATATCTTAGGAAAATTGAAGTCAGAGGTAAACTAAGCTGAAGAAAATGGTATTGATTAATCATTTTCTTTCTTCAGAATGAAACGATACCCTTGCTTTATTAGTTCCTGTCGTTTCATAGTTTTCCTCTCCTTTGGTAAATAATGGATTGCGACAAATTATTTTCCTTTTAGAATTATTATAGTAGTTATCAATTCAATTTGAAATTCATTAGATTTTGATTGATGGCACCAGATCGCAGTGGTGTTATTGCAAAGATCAATCAGATTTTGACTCTCAGAATATTTCAAAACGGATATGTCGCTGTTCATCTTCCTCTCCTCCGTTTCTCAGAATCCCTGGTGTGATTCCTCTGATTGCGTCCATGAAAGTGAAAACATCCAAGCGTTATCTGATCAGAAGCATCTTATAATTACATGACATAATTTCTGGTTGTGTGATCTAACCATCTCTACGGATCAGCTGCAAATATCTAATTAAAAATACAAAATAATCGCATTTATAATTCCCTGCCTCTATATATTCGCATACTTGAAAGTCCTGATCTGTGATTTATGGGCCTTTACTGACATCTTCTGGTTAACTGGAGGAACTACAAATTGAATGGAAAGCGGAGCGGCAGGACTAAATAGGCTACTCAACAAATCTTATATTAAAAAAAACATAACCTGAATTAGAGTACACAGACTTTAAGTCCCAGGGCAGAATGTTTTACAGCTGCTTTTAAGTGTGAATCTACAAAACAGTTCAAAGAAAATGTGTATTGATCATTTGTTGTGAGTCATTTTATTGATCCTTAATTAAATATTGGAATGTTGTTTTATTTTTTGGGGGGTTGGCGGGGGGTGTTTTTACAGAGAAAACATTATTCGCAAAGAAAATAATATTCTTCTGTTTTTAAGATTTGTTGGGGAACTATTTATTCCACTTCACTCTTTATCTATACAAGCGCTGTCATACAATGCTGCTCATAACAATGTCTGACTGTCTTGGAGCAGATAAGAAAGTGTTTCTGAGGTTGCTCAATTTGAAATTCACGCAGACATAAATCTGTTTCACCACAGTAAATGTCAACAAATATTCCCTTGATGTATCATCACAATTCCTCAACATCCAAGAATCGTAAGTTTACAATTTATTTAATAAAATTTTGAACATAAAAAAGCACATTGACGGCTCAAGAACCACATTAGATTCCAGTGGAATGCATATTTTACATTCATGGGGAGCTTGAAATTATTGTTGATTCTTTTTTATTGTGTTCTCTGTTATGAGAAAATATTATAATTGTTCAATATATTTTATATACTGTTCAATTTTATATTCATAGATTTAAAATAGTAAGCAACATTTGAGCTAAACTAAAATTTATTTGCCTTCTAAAAGCTCAATAAAAAATGTTCATGTTTATTTACGTTTTAATCAAAGTGTTACATGTTTTTATAGTATACTCATAAATTTGTAACTGCCTCCTGCTCTGATTGAAAGACTATTTTTGATGCAATTAAATGAGTTAAATTCATATTATGGAACTAATTACAAAAAATCAGTAACTGAATTATTCTTAAGTTCATACCAGTTGAGTCATTCATCAATAACCTTCATTTATTTTGTTGACGCAAGAGGTCTCCATTTCATGGCACACCTGGTTTTATTGTTAGCAAAAAGCAGATTTGGTTAGGGTGAAATAAGATCTTTAGTCAGCAATTTGCAAATTAAATTAAAATATTACTGATCTCTTGAATCTGTAGACTGAATCTAAAAATTGTGCTTCATAGATAAAATGTTAGGATGATCATACAACCACAGGATGAAATGTCATCGACATAACCGCAAGAAAAATGCAATTTACAGTAGCTGATGAGTGATGGGTTTATTAAAAAATGTAAAATACACCCTGAATGTGAATTTCCAGACAAATGTTATACAGTTTCATCAAGAAAATTATTAATTAACACTTACAGTCACAAAACATCATAAGGGTTTTGCGATGAAAATGATAAAATATCTGTGGGATATAATTGTTTTATTAAAAAAAAAAAAAAAAAACATGTAACAAATATATAAATTATACAAATCAGCCATTTCCAAATTTATAAAAGTAAATAAAAATCATATTTATGTTTACATTTCTATTATACCTTATTTCTTTACTTATACACTTACATTTCTTTCATCTTTATTTCTTGATTTCCTTATTTGTTTATTTTCATAACCATCATCATCCTGGAAAAAATTAAGCCTTCAGTACATAATACAATTTTTTCTTTTAATTTTTTAGGATAAGATGTTTTATTTTATCAGCTTGTCATTTATATATTATTCTGTTTTCAGCTGAAAACAAGAAGTTGAACTCTTTAAAAAATAATAATGTAAATCCAATAATAAAAACATGCTTTTAGATGAAAATATCTAGCACAAATCTAGGAGGTTATTTCAGTGGCTTTTTGTTTTCCTTAAGTGCCCATATTTTAAGTGATGGATTAAACCAACTATTTTTTTTTTCTGCTATATTTTTATATTAAAGTAACAGCTTTTTATAAACCAGAATGTGACCTGGAACCGTAAAGAAAAGCTGTTCATCCTTTTGAGTTTAACGAAATTATGTAAAAATGTGCAACTGTTCTGAGTTTTGCCTGGAAGTTTCCTGACGGTTACAGAGACGATGCTGCATTTCTGAATAAAAGGTTGGTGTTCAACAAAGTGGCACAATTTAATTTGAAGTGCAAGGCTGCGATGTGCCCGTTAATGAAAACCCTCAGCTTTAAGTTCTGTCTACTTTATATTCACAAAGAGAAACGAGCGAGGCAGCCATCGTGGCGACATGCAAATACACTGATCTGTCTAATACGAGCTGCACCCAATCAGACGGACGGAGACTTTGACAAGCAGAACAAATGCCCTGTGAGCATAAACACGTGCAGGTCAGGAGGAAGAAGAATTCAGCTTTCTTTATCCTCTTTGCAACAGACACATTCTGCATGTTCGCTTACTGTTAAATTACTCATCTGAGATTACAGACGGCTTAAGGAAGAAAAGTTTTCCCTCAAAAGTTGATAAAGCTTTGCAATCTCATGTCGACTGAACATATGCAAAGATACATGTTAAGGAAGTTTGTTAAAACCCTGCAAACTTTTCAGCTCTGATAAAGTTTCTTTCTAAAAGAGAATGTATTTAAATACATGTAAAAGTTGTGCAAAATAGGGTGAAAACCTGCTGTTGTTTAACAATATAGCAAACTTCCAATTAACATATTATTTCATCAACAGAAATGTTATGTTACAGAACAGAAACATAAAAGTACAAATGAACAAGGGACAAACCCAACAAATGCTTACTGATAGCAGGCTGTTTTGTGTTTTTGTTTTTTTTTCCCATACAGAGAGTTAAAAAGGGTAAACTAAGAAGATGGCAACATCAGGTGCAACATAGCAATATCACTTAAGAATCAGCTCTGTTGGCGAAGTTTAGTTACAGAAATCAGAGACTGGAAATGGAAAATACAGTGCATATGGAAGTTAAAATAAGGTAAATCAAACTCCCAGGCCACGGTGAGATGAAAAATGGTTTGAATAAACAACTATCTCTCCCCCATCCAAATCCTCCTTGCAGCAAACCCCTCCATCAGTATCCCCTGTCTGCTGCCCCTAGGTAACTTAAATCCTCTCAGGTTGTATGGTTCTTCCTTGCTCTCCTTCAGAGGATTCCTTACTGTTCACGACCCCATTCACAGAGCTACTCTTCACCACCACCACTACACTGTCCCTCTCAGTACAAGTGAAAAACAAAATCAATCTGATCAAGAAACAAAAACCCAAGGTATCAACTACAGACCACTGAGGAGCTGCAGACCACAGTTGAGTTTTGCAGATCAACTGCAGGCCATAGTAGGATATATAGGCAACATGAGCCGTTACCTATAAGAAGGTACCATATCATACCATGCCATATCTTTACAATACTTCCTACATTGTAGCAGCACCAAGGAACACACATATGAAGGACATCAACAACAACAAGCCAGTACCTCTTTGTATCTGGTAATCACCTTAGCTCATCCAACCCAAGAAACAGTAAAACCTTGTTGGGAAAAAATAGAAGATATTAGAGGTTTTGGTCAGACTGTGAACATTAGTTCTATAAAATTAGATCCAGAAAAATAAATAAATAATTTTTTTTTTTAAAAACTGGAGAAATGAGAAGTACAAGGAGGAAAAGAAGAGAAGAGGCAATTATTTCTCATCTCAGATTTGGGCAACACTCTTTATTTTACTTTAGGGGAACATTGCAGTAGTAAGTGTAAATACTGAGGAGTTGATGAGGCAATGGAACATGCAACACTGTTAAAAATAAGTGGAAGAAAGAAAACTATTGATTCAAAATTGAAATAGACTTAAAGTTAAACTTCTGTTGATCTATTTAGAAATAGCTTGAAAAGTAAAAATGTATCAAATAATATTTTGTGAACTTAAATGATCAAAGTTATAATATAACACAGAATTTAATCCTTAAGTGACATTCTGGTTCACACTCCATACCAGTCGGTGGCGGTAATGCACCAATTCTGTTGATGTCAACCACCAAAAAACGTCGAGGACGAAGTAGAAGATTATATGGGATTGGTAGTAACATGGAGTCAGGCTACTTTCAGCGGTTTTCGCTGAAAGCTTTCCTGGTGAATTTTTGTCTCGGTTTGGTTTCTTCTCTGTACTTTCATATGGCGGAAGGCGAGCAAAAGTGTTTCATCGAGGAAATCCCAGCAGACACGGTTGTTGTCGGTGAGTTTATCACAAAAACGTTCAGCAACGTCAATTAGTAGACCTTAAAAAAGTCGCTAAAAACTAAAACTTGCACAATTCATCAAAAATATCAACAGCTGTCTTTTGTGTTTTGTCACGGAGTAGGAATGATAACTACAAAAAAGCACTGATGAATGTGAAGTTTGTAAACGGCTTTTTACGATGATGGAAACGTCAAATTGTTTTTATTTCAGCTGAACTTAGTCATTTCCTGCTTTCTAAAGTCACACGACAAAGAGGAAGATGTTTTCGTCTAACATCTACAGCAGTTGCGCTGACGAGCAAGAGTTACGTTTCAAAAACTTAATTGATTATAGATTATGTAAAGTAACGTTTTTCATCTCAATGTTTAAATTGTTATTTTATGAAATGTAAGACGGCAGATTTCAGTGAGTCGCGATGACATACACATAAAGCCAATTACTTAAATTTGCTCTACCACTGACCAAAAACAAAATAAAACTAAACAGATTCTCCCTCTGGCTCTGTGGTGTTTTCACGTTCTTCTTGCCCCAGAAGATGGGTACCGCCTCCCACCATGACCATCAGTAGATAAATAAATGCCTACCAACACTAGGTGGTTGGACTCTGAATTAACATCTTAAAAAAACCAAAAAAAAACCCAGCTTGTTTCTGTTTTGAAGAACAGAACAGTTATTTTGCCTATGTGATAGAATACGTAAGCCAGTGCAACACAGAGACAGACAGGACAAACAATCGTGCATGCACACACTCATATATATGGGGAATTTAGAGAGATGAAGTGTTTTATGTTTCCCTGATTTAAGACGTCTGATTCAGATGATTGCAATTCAGCAAGAGCCTGTTAATCAGCTGTCTACTTTGCATTCCAGAAATACTATTTATTAAGTAAGAGGGGTAAAAAGAACAGAATTGGTTAAAGGAAGCCATAAGAAGTCTCATTGCAGTTTTTCATAAGGTAATAAGGGGGCACAGCAAACATTTCTTATGATCATGTCAAATGAGACTAAAATTGAGCATTTGTGGTGTAAATATAAAATGTATAGTGACAAACACACCTTACCCACAGTACACCTAGGGTGAAGCGTGGCGGACGGAGTGGGGACTTTTCATTGACAAGAGCAGGGAAGCTGGTTAGAATAATGGGAAGATGTACAGAGCTAAATCAAGGACAACCCTGAGATGAATTCTGTAAGAAGATGCCTAATACTATGGCAGAGGTTCACCTTCGATCACAACAACGACAACAATAAACATAGAGCCAAACTGTAGTGGGACAGAACAGATCAAAGCCTCTTCATGTGAAAAGAATGGCCCAGTCAAAGTGCAGACATAAATAGGAACTGACTGATGTTGAGCATTTACCAAGAGAAAATGTTTATTATATTTGTTAGAAAAGATGATTAGGTTCAGTAAAACAATATCTACTGTTTCTCTTCAGGTGATTATTGGACGCAGCTTTATGATGAACAGAAGCATGAGTATCTACCAGCCACTCGGAATCTCACCCTGTCTGTTGCAGCCAGAACTCCTACTGATAAAGTTTGGGTTTTATATTCTAAAGCAGGGCATTTATTTTATTAGTTTCTAATTTCATGTTTAGTTCACAGAACTTGTCTCTTTTTCCCCCAGTTGATTCTGTCTCACAAGGAAACCAAAAAGAGGTTTAACTTCACATCATTTACCTCAGGAGAACACAAGATCTGCCTTGAGCCAAGTTTATCACAGCCAGTGACTGCAGGCTTCATAGTGGTGAGAGGAAAAGTCACTTGAGTTTGAATGAACTTTTAATTAAATAGAAAATATTTGCCTGTGCAATTTTATAAACACTTCAGCTGCATATTTTTTACACATAGGCACCATATGATGGGACTATACTTAAGGGGATAATGGAGGAATTTTACTTAATTAAATATGAAATTACTTCTGGATTCAGTAATGCATTAAAACACTAATTCTATGAAACACAAATCCTTGCCCATGCAGTTTTAGGAAGGATTTCATGTGTTTATATAAGTTAGCAGAAGGAAGGAAAATGTTTCTAAATTAGGACATACTAGCATATATAGTTATAACCCAGTTTTAGGGTTTATATTATAGTAACTGATGACAAGAGTAAGATTTAAGAGCTTAAATTTAGCCATATTTGGACAGTGCAAGTTTTAGCTGTTCAGAGAGAACTTTATTTAGGTAAAGACACTGAAGTACAACATATCATCATCGGCATAGAAATTAATTCAGGCATTTGATGCTGGGAGGTGAAGCTTTTCCCCATGTGAAAAGAAAAAAAGAAGTTTGAGAACCAAGCTTGGAGGGAAATAATTGGTTGTACTTCTAGCTGCACTATTTATCTACTGATTCATTGGCAAACTGTTTAAACATTGGTGTCACGTTGCAGGTGGTTCACATGGACATCATATCAGGTGAACGCACCAACAACTACACAGAGATTCATAAACGAGAACTACTGACACAGCTGCAGCTGAGAGTCAGACAGCTGTCTGCACAGGTTCACGACATCCATAAAGAGCTGATCTACAGTAGGGTCAGAGATGCCATTGGTTGCAGAGTTATTTTATATACATGTATTTTTAAAAAAAAATCAAAATAAAAAACACTTATGTTGGTATTCACAGAGCAGAGATAAAAACTTCCTTGCCATCAACCACAACATCAACATGTGGATCTATTGGTGGCCCATCATTCGCTGCATCTTTGTGGTGACCTTCATCATAAGCATCACAAACAGCTGCTGAGATCACAGCTACTGTTCAGGGTAAAAGAAAAAACATCCCAAACATATTTATATCAAATTTCCTCCTGGAGGAAGTTACAGTGTTTTCTGTTTCAAGAAATCTGGTGACACATCCTGTTGTGTTCCAGGAGACATCAGTAAACTCTGGACCTGCAGAGGAAGTGCAACATAGACCAAACTGAAAATTAAAAAAGATTTACCCCCAAGCCAACTGAGACATCCTATAGTGGCATGCTGGAGAAATCATTGTTTACCTGGAGAAAGCAGAGATGGAGATAACACAGAGCAGGAACTCGAGGCCATAGAAGCAGAGCAGCACAGCGCTGAGAATAAACTCGAGCCGCAGCACGAACGTCTGCAGCAGCAGGTAGTAAACGGCCAGCGCTGTGCAGGGAAACAGGATGAAGAGGGACACACAGGAAGACAAAGAGCGCTCGCAGAGGTTCCCCTTCCAACCTGGAGGAGAAACACTACACACAGTCAGAGGGGAAGACTGGTGTTTGTTCCTGTCTGCTGCTGTGAAAAAGCCATCTGTTAAACTAAACTTGTTTAAATATTACCGACATAAAGATGTTTCAATATGTATACAACTTTATAATGCCTGCAAATAACAGTAATTCAATAAAATGAGCATTTTGTAGTTACTCAGATTGTCTTTGTCTGATATAAACATTTGTTTGATCTGAAACATTTAAATGTAACAAAAAGCAAAACCAGAAGTCTGTAAGGGTGAAAATACTTTTTTTCTGGTTTAAAATTCAACTGAAATGTAGGAATTTTAAGATTAGCACCATTTATGCACCAAAGCTGTCCCTAACCTTTATCTGATTTAGTATGAAATTCAACAAGTGCATCAGTACATACTATCGGCTGATGGATTTCTAGAATAAAGACTGGAATTTTTGGAATCTTGACACATTTAATGAATAGCAATAAAAAAGAAAGTTTTCAATATTTCAGTATCGTCTCATGACAAATTAGAATCAATTAAATTAAAATGTTAGTTCTGTTCTTTGGACTGTTTATTATTGCATTTGGATGTAACATATTTAGTAACAAAAATGAAATCAAATGTGGAAATTCAGTGATTGGACATAAAATATATTTTCAATGACAACCAAAACTGATGCGAAAGCAACGAAAAAGGAGGACAAATTTGATCAAATTTGGTCTGACAATATGTCATAGTGAAAAAGAAATAAAAACAAAATTACAAATTGCATGAAATGTGGAGTATTTCTAAAGTTCAGATGTTACAGGGATCAAAGGAAAATACTGATTTATTTTCCAGTTGTTGAGTTGTAATTTAATTTCTCTGTGTAATCAATATTTGCGATAGTTAACCATTGTGATGTAGATTTCACTTGTCTAAATCAGAATCTGAACAAATGTGACTCTTCAGTTCCCAAAATGCACTGCATTAAAAGTAGGGAAACTGAACACAGATTTCTGTTTTGAAAATTTCTCTATACGTTGAGATGATTTCTATCATTACCAAAAATCTAGGATGATCCAAATTTCTAAAATAAAACTAGTTTCAATCCAATTTATCAGGCATGTAATCTAAATTCTTACATAAAACATATTTTTCTGGTTTAGTCACCCAATGCAGGGGTGCAACACCATTTACCGGCCAAATACATGTTATCTTCTTAAGAAATTTACAAACACCCAGATGTAGTTTTATGTTTCGTGTACTTGTCTCTTACCATAGAAAATGCGAAGAGTCTCCAGAGCGAGGAAGAGCAGCAGCAGCACCACATCTAGGACCAGATTATCTGCTGGGTACGGCAGTAAAATTCCTGAATAGTGAAAAGTCATAAGATAGTAACCACAGTCATTTTCAATACTGGTGTGTATTTACAACGACAAGACAAACCTTTTGGTTTATAAGTGATTTCCTCTCATCTTATATGACTGACACCAGATACAGACAGTTTTGTAAACACCGAAACTCATTCACTGGGAATTCTTTCTAATCGTAAGTGAGTACATAAAAATGCCGTGTCCTTATCAGAGAAGAATGGACTGACTGGTATGACAATAAGATAAAAATGGCTAAAGAAAAATAAGTTCCAATTCATCCAAACTCAGATTTAGATTAAACTTTGGGGAAATCTTGGTCTTGATTGTAACTAAAAAAAATCCAGATGGTAGTGTCAGAATTTGGTACTGGAGCATAATCATAGCTTTCCAACAGGATGCCACAAAGTTCAAATCATCAATATGGACCAAAATCTCAGAGGGAAGTTTCCAACACCTTTTGAATATCAGACACGAATAATTAATGGGGGAAAAGTGTACTCAACTTGGTATGAGCAAGCAACCTTCTTTTTAAATCAAAAGAAGTTCCACTTTTCTGTTTTCTCCTCTTTTTTCTCTGCAAGAGCAGCTTCCAATGGATTTGTATGTATCCCTGCTGCCTGAATGTGAAACATTCATCTCACCTTTGTAAATGAACATGAGGATCTCTGCCAAGTAGAAGGCAGAAAAGTACCAGCTGTTCAGGTAGAGAAGAACCTGCAAAGGTGTTGAAGAGAGCTGGGGCAAAAATGGTTAAGGACCAAAAAAAGACAACTGAAAACGGTAGATCTGAATTAGTTTTATTGCAAAGGATACGACTGTTTGGCTCCCTGTAGAAAAAGAGTAAAGTTGTTAAATACGACGGTTAGATGCGCATTCAGGACGATTATTTTGTTTTTGGTAAATACAAAGGAAAAAACGTCTACACTACGCTCGTTTCGGTGTTGGCTGAAAAAGTAGGCAAATGTGTGCATCAATAATATTGAACAAATTAATCAAAACCTAAACTACAAAAATGTCCCGACGTTTTAATAAACTTGTATAAAAAAAGTTACAAGCATTATGGCAGTTCATAAGAAATCTGCTTCCATTTGTTGTCGCTAAGTAAGGGAACCGCCAATCTTCCTTTGTTTTCACTTTAATTATCGTCCGTTTAGTTAAAGATGCATTCTAAATGTCAGAGGTGTTGCTGAAAAACATTCGGTTAATGTAAAACGCTTATAACGACATAAAATGAACAGCAAAGCTTGGAACTTACCCGGCGCCATGATTAAATCCGCCTGGTTGCTATGGAAATGGCTTGAGAACTGTTCAATCTCTTCTTCGACTTGGAGCACTGCATCTGGAGGTTGCACTGCTGCCATCTTCTGGAGTGAAAGAGTCACAGAAAGAGTGGCAAGGCCGCATACTACAATTTTGGATTAAATTAAATTATTCATATTCTTGCAAACAAGCCGGAATTATGTAGAACCCGCAATAATACAATTAAGATCTTCTCGAATGTTATTTAATATTCTGATGACAGTGCAATAGAACAAGCTCTACAGTTTCATCATCTTTTACACACACATATATATATATATATATGTCTTATTTGTTTCTCGCACAGCAAATCATGTGTTATTAAATCTATGTTATTAAATCTGTCGACATCCTATTTTGAGACAAAAAATAAACAAATAACCAAAGAAAGAAAGAAAATAAAGAAAGGAGAGTGATAGGATGACTGATATTGATGTAGACCACAGGTCTCAAACTCCAGTCCTCAAGGGCCACTGGCCTGCAGTTTTTTGATGAGCCACATATACAAAGCGCTGGAATGAAATGGTCTAATTACCTCCTCCTTGTGCAAACAAATTCTCCAGAGCCTTGCTAATGACCTAATTATTATATTCAGGTGTGGTGCAGCATAGGCACATCTAAAAGTTGCAGGATACCTGCACTTCAGGATTGGAGTTTGAGACCCCTGAAATGTGTCTTTAATTTTCTTGCAATGATTTTACAGTTTCTCTCTGCAAGATAGAAAAAAAACCATATAATGAAATCAAATAAAATGATTGCATTGCATTTATTTTATCCACTGAATTTTGGCGCCTTTAACAAAAAAAAAAAAAAAATATATATATATATATATATATAATCAAACGATAGATTTTCTCATTTTATGCCATTCCAATAGGGTGGTAAATTATAATCACATTTCTCGTTTCTTCTGTAGAAACGTCCTTCATACTAAAGTAAAGCAGCTTGAAATGCGCGATGCGGAAAGAACTACTGAATGAAGCTTAAAAACTACAACGTCAAGCATGCTCCTACGGCTCGCTGATTGGCTAGGGATCTACGAACGTTTACGTGGCACATTACTGTCGTTGCTCAGGCTCAGTTCGATCTGTGGTCTCAGATGTTATATCGGGTCAGGATGCAGCTTTCGATTGTGTTTTCAGCTTTCCTGTTTAATATTTTCTACAACTCCGTCTCTTCGTTGTACTTTCACATCGGAGAAACTGAGAAGAAATGCTTCATAGAAGAAATCCCGGACGAGACCATGATTATCGGTGAGCGGCTGTTGCTAACAGCGAGTTAGCTTCAAGGCTAGTTAGCTTCACGGCTAATTGAGCTAAAACCTGTTTGTCACGTCAAAAAAAGTTTGCGGACAGTACACATTTGCATACAACATGCTCTATGTTTTTTTATGTAAACGTTAATTATCAGAAAATATTGGTGGTAGCTCGATCACTCGTTAGAAGTTATAAAAAATTTAATTCGTTTTTCAGGAAGTTTCATGTCAGACTGGAACAGATGGTAGTCTACGTGCTTTATTTTTAGGCTGTTATAATTGAGTAAAGAGCATAAACTCCAGAAAAGTAATGCTAATAAGTTCAAGAAGAATTTATCAGTTTTTATGTTCCTAACAATCCTTAAATACATAATTTTTGCCACGCTTTTTCTTATTAAAATGTCACATGTTTCTGCTTTTGCATTTTCAGTATATTGATCTTTGAAAGAGATACATAAAGTAGTGGTTATAGCCAATCTAATAATTTGGATCAAATAATTCCAGTATTGGTTGTAAGTCAATTCTGTAAACTGTAATTGCAAGCTCTGCTTAAGGAATAATTGTCCCTACTTGAATACCACTAGAAATTTCTAAAGGTATTGCACATAAAGTGCGTTCATGTGCAATAGAAGAGAACTGAGAATGTGCCACTGCTGTACCTGTGATGTAATTTAGTAACCAATGAATCAGCTTATTGTTATCTACAAGACAAACTGTCTACAACTAGAGCACACTTTGGCACACATCAAAATAATAGGAAATTCAACATTGATGAAGGTTGGCCTTCTTAGCAGATTGGCTTAATGTTATATTGGACTTTGGTATTTTTCTTTCTGTCTGTTGATTCTACTGTCTGACCTTCTGTGTAAGACTTCTGTGGCTCATTTGGGGAGCCTTGACAGGAACCTATATCTGGTCCCTAATGTGCTGTAGAATATAATCTATTCACCATGCCCTGAGGCTTCTGCTTACTTAAAATATACATACAAATAAATAAATAATAATAATAAAAAAATGTGTTTCATTTTGATTTAAAGAAACCATGACATGAATGGTGAGGTTCCCAATTTATCCCCAAATGTGTGCCTAGCATCACAGGGATGTGATGCCTCTACCCCAGAGTGGAGACACTTGGCTCTTCTTATGAAATGAGAAATCTGTCTATAAAAGTTCAGCAAAAAATCGGCGACAAATGTCAACCCTAGTAAGGTCTAACACAGCTGCTAACAGGTTTGATTATTTCCAACAACAAGTCGCTGTTATTTTAGTTTATCCAAGGGTTTAGTAACTTTACATAAGTAAAGTCTGCCTGTAACATTTCCTAGGATGTTGTAAAACATTCTAATATTAAAAATAACATTTACAAGCTACCTTCATTTCTGTTTAAATCAATATTTTTTGTGTATTAACAAATTTAAACATTAATCTAGGTGATTTTCCTGGAGAATTCAGCAGGTTTTTGCTGACATAAACAGCAGGCTATTCTAAAGGAAAAGAGCATCAGTAGCTTTCACATTAGATGTGGGATATGAAAGTTTCCAGCTCAAATTCATCATGAAGGTTTAATGTTTATGTCTCTGTTCAGGTAACTACCGTACTCAGTTGTATGATAAGCAGAAAGAAGAATATCTGCCGGCAACTCAGGGTCTGGGTATGTTTGTGGAAGTCAAAGACCCTGATGATAAGGTAAGCACAAGAAATAGGAACAAGCTTAAATGACTGGAGCAACTGCATTGAGTTCTGATAGCGTGTTTGTAGCTTGAGCAGGTTTGACCTCTTCTTCTGTTTCCTGCAGGTGATTCTGTCTCGGCAGTACGGCTCAGAGGGACGCTTCACCTTTACATCACACACACCCGGGGAGCATCAGATTTGCCTCCACTCCAACTCCTCCAAGTTCTCCCTGTTCGCCGGAGGCATGCTGGTGAGGAGGCAGCCCACTCAGAGCAAATATTATGTTAAACATTTTGAAATGTGTTTTGACCTGCTTTTCTTGTCTGACAGAAACTCTTTGTGCATTCTTGCTCTTGTTCTACTGCAAACCTTTTAGGGAAATTACTTTAAAGACATTTAAACTCAACATGCAGGAATCCTGTAAGTGGAAACTCCTGGAGGTTTCAATGAAGATGTCCTGCTCAACCCTGTCTTTTTTTTTTTTTTTTTTTTTCGTCTTGCAGCGTGTTCATCTGGACATCCAGGTGGGCGAACATGCCAACAACTACGCTGAGATTGCTGCCAAGGACAAACTGACGGAGCTGCAGCTGAGAGTGCGGCAGCTGGTGGAGCAGGTGGACCAGATCCAGAAGGAGCAGAACTACCAGAGGGTCAGTCAAATCCTGAAATCTGTGTGCCATAGGGGCATTGGTTGTTCCTTAATAACTTGTGTCAGAGAAGAATTCTTTATTAGGTGATATTTTTATTTCTTGAGAGCAAACAAGAATAGATTTTTATGGAGCATAAAGCTCATGTAATATTCTTGTTTTATGGACATTATATTTCACCAGTTTTGCTGTTCATTTTGATGAGTGTGGCTTCCAGCTTATGAAGACCAAAAAATCTGGTTCTCAAGATATTGGAATGTTGCAAACTATAAGTAAAAGAAATATTTTTTAAGGCAGAAATGTTATCCCATAGTTGTCCAGCAAACTCCTCACCCAAACCTCTATATTGGTCTATGACGTATTGTCAGGAGGAAAGTGAGACGCCAGATTCAACAAAACAGAGGAGCTGAGACTTTTTAAATGGAATTTCAGCTATTCAGATGTAACTAAGTGAAAGCAGAGGTCATTTATATTAATCAGTCTGAAATGTTGTTATATCACCCCCTACTGTCTGTGTGTGTCATCAGTACCGTGAGGAGCGTTTCCGTCAGACCAGCGAGAGCACCAACCAGCGCGTCCTGTGGTGGTCCATAGTGCAGACACTCATCTTGGTGGCCATCGGTATCTGGCAGATGAGACACCTCAAGAGCTTCTTCGAGGCGAAAAAACTGGTGTAACTCTTCCAAAGGAGTGTGTGTGTGTTTTTGGTATCTACTGACAGATGCAGTAAAAAAAACAAAAAAAGAAGAGCAGCTGCTGTCGGGCAAAAATCCAGCTGCACCTAGGTTAAACTTGAATTTTTTTTTGGGGGGGTGGAAGGGTTTGCTAAGTTGCTCCCATCTACAACAAAGATCCAAGACACATCTCCCCCAAACTACTAGAAGTTTAATCTTTCAGTTGTGTGCAAGACTGATGTTTGCACCCTTGCAGTAATTTATTTTATCGTGTCTCCTTTTTTTTCCACTTTGTGTTACTGGCCACTCAAGATGCTGTTTAACTAAAGTCAGGGTTACAAATCATGTTGAGTTATTTTTCTTTGTTTTGCAAATTGAATTCTCCTAAAGTCATTGTGTTCCATTTTCTCCCAATTGAAGTATTTGAGATTATGTCAAATAGCTACTCATCAGCTTTGGAGACTTCTCAATTAAAACATTGGCGTGCGTCTCTAGCAGGCATATCTGTGCAATTATTTGGCAACAACTTTACACCTCAAAACTTGATGAATGCCACACACTTGTTAGAAAACTTTTATGAATTTTATTTAAAAGTTTTCTTTGTCAAAACGCCAAATTTTGGCAAATTTCTGGCACTCGTTGAGATTTTTTTAGTTTTCACCTTTTAATAAAGTGCCATCACTTTTGTTTTAAAGGCCATTGTTTGTCAATTTCAACAGGACAACTGCAATGTTATGAGGGCTGAGTTTATTACTGCAGTGGTCTATATCCCTCTTTATTATGGAATAGTACATGTAATATTACAAACAACTGTGCAACCTTTTTTATGTTTTTGGTGGTAAATGTAATTTTTTTGTGAATGCACTGTTTTCATGAGTAGATCACTTTGCAGTTAATTCTAGAACCTGAGCTTTCAGTAAAATTACTCCAACATGCTTCTTTATCTTGGTGAAATTTAGTGTCAGACAAAATGTGAGTTATTTTGTGTCTAGCTACAGAAAAAGGAAAAAAACAGAAAGTTCCCCTTCTCAAAAACTTGCTTTACATATTACTCAGCTTTGTTGATTCAAACCCTAATATTTTGGTCCCTAAATATTTTGGTCCTTTTGCTTAATTTTCACAGTTTTTCTTTCTTTAAAAATGATTGTATTTTGTTATTAGGTTTCAGTTTTCTGGGGATAGAAATTCAAGCAGTTGGTGGTTTTATTTTTGCTAGGTGTGGAGCTATTTTAGTGCATATAAGGTTGCTCTAAGAATAAATGTTTTTTGTCTCCTTTGGTTTAAAAGATGTTCTGGCTCACTGATGCTTTCTATTTTTCCTTGTAAATTTTACATCAACAGCTCAAGTCACTGTTTAGAGTTTTTATATTCTGTATCTATAATGTATTTTGAGGGAGAACATTTTTGAAGCAGATAAAGAAATGTGACTGCAAAAATTAATAAAACCAATACAACAGAGAGTTGGTTTTATCACTCCTGAAAGATTTTGTGCAAGTGGAAAACTGTAAAAGCATCTCGCAATCTGCATAGGAGGGGTTTCCCAGTAAAGGATGGAAATATATGGCCTACTCTTTCTAAACAGAACTATCCAGCACAAATCAGCTTTTGCAAAACTGAATTTGAATGAGCAACAAAAATATTGGAACAATTTTCTTTAAGCATAACATTCAAATATATGGCCAGATTGTGCAGTAACATGTTCAGTAAAAAAACTGGGACGTGTCAAGCATGGTGGTTGGGGGCTAATGATTTGTGGGTAATATACAGGCCAATACCTAGGTACTTTGCAATAATAAGGTTGACTATAAATTCCGTATTGTGACAAAATATTTCAGTCAAATCTGAGGTCATCTGTCCCAAATGTTGAAGATTGGTTTAAAGTGGTCAAAGATCCCGAAACATTTCAGGAAGTGTACCACTGAAAGCTGAAAAAGAAAAAAAGTGTCCAAGCCCAAACTTCTACTTGATTAGTCCCTGAGGGGACGAACTACCCTAGCTTAAGTCTGGGTCAATGTTGTTGATTTTGTTAATTAATAAAAATAAAATCTTACTTTCAATGCATCTCCTACTGTTTTTAATTTTAGTTATTTTTTCTTGTTTATACAAAATAAAAATTGAATTCCACAATATGGAACCTTTGTCGTTTACTGCCGTTGTTGCTTTCGGATTTATATCCAGGACGGACCGAGTATCAAATGGTGTTCTGTGATTTAAGGCGGATTTTAATTAGCTTAAGCAAGTCACCTCTTGGCTAATTTTCAGTAAAATGAGACTCAATATATCAATAAAACTGTGTGATATTCTCGATAGGAATATTTTAGCAGATTAACATTCACCGAGGATCCACCGGAGCTCTGGTTCGTGTGAACCACTTTATGCTACGTGTACAGCGGCTGCGGCAGCCCGTTAGCGCCTCTTGCTAACGGGTCCAGCACGAAGCGGATCTCAGCATGAACTCACCGAGCAGAGATCCCTCACAAAGGTCCAGGATGGATGAGATACATCTGGAGGAATGAAGACTTCCCCTGGAAGGAGTTTAACTGGGAAGCAGACTGTAAACAAAGGCTGAAAACAGGTTAAAACATGATGTATTCATCCAGAAGAAAGCCTGTGCTCTATTTTAAAGAGGAAAGAAGGTGAGAAAGAGAAAAGTAATAACAAAGGTGAATCTTTATGTTGCAGTAATTTAGATTGATCAGTATTATTAGCATTTAAAACGCCACCATGTTTCTATGTATTAACTCCTGAATACGAAGCTGTTCGATTTGAGTTTAAGGTTATTTTTCTATCAATTAATTTACAACGTTTTCATAAATAGTTTCAGACTTATAAATAAAGTTAAGCTTTATTTATTTTGAGTAGCATCTCTGAGTAAATGCTACTCAAAAAGTTTGAGGTTTTATATTAATAGGCCCACTTTCTTATTAGGTCCTTTATCTTTGTATTGGTTCAAAGGTTACTTACAGACATTGTGATGGAGGATCAGAAGATAGAAAATGTACATTTCTCACAACTAACTGCCATTGCAATATTCAACAGTTGTACAGTAGTTGCACGATTTCGCAATATTTTGCGGCCCAACTGAACGGTGTCTAAAAACTGGAAGCACCCAAGCCTTAACTGACCGAGTCCTTACAAAACCCAATAAACTCACTTTGTCATGGAGGATTGCAGACTTTCAGCTTCCATACAGCAACAATCCAAACCTGATGTAAGAATCCAGTAATGTTTTCTGTCAATATTTGTCTTTTGTGAACAAGGAGATGCTGATTCATAGAAGTCCTAGCTGATTAGTGGCTTTGTTTTTTCCCTGGTGTCTTCTATTTATTCTATTAACGTAGAAGAGCCTCACTTATTCACATTATCTTTTGGTGTTTAAGAAGTGACCTTTCTAAAGTTCCCCAGCAGGATGAGAGGTGAGTAAACATTTCCTGTGTGTTTTTAAACAATGGTTTTCAAACTGTGGTTCTTACTATTTTAAGGGGACTAGAGAGGAATGATGTTTCGTAAAAGTCCTGTAGGTCATCTCAAAGCTCCAAGATGCATGGATGTTAATAAAATAGATCAAGAAAAGGAATGCAGACATGAAATGTATTTGCTAAATTATCATAATCTGCTGTCGTATATTTTTCTTTTGCTCTCACTTTCTATGGTTAGATCGTTGTAGACAACAGGAAGACATGACTTCATTTTGAAAATTCAAATTAGATCTTACTTCACAAAATGTACAGCAGCTTCTGCTTGTAAACTACCAAACCAGATGTTCATAACTATTAAACGTTCTTTAACAGCTACAAACGTTTGCAGCTCTTGTAAATTTATTTAAACCCGTGAGACCCAGTTTGGGAACCATTGGTTGATATTCTCTAACATGTTTGTACTTTTACCCACACTTCTGCCTGGTATAATTTCATAACTTAAACCCCACAAGAAGTCTTGTTTTGCAATATGAAATATAGCTGGGAGATCCACATCGAAACTGCATGTGTTGGTTAATAAGATTCCCTTAAAGCATCAATAAAACTGTGTTTTGGTTTGGGTTTGCTCAAAATTTGTTCGTGGCTGTTCAAACCCAGTTGTTTGGTCCTTGTTTCCAGCTGCATTTGGTGGTCCCTGGGAAAACATCTACATTTTCAATAAACATCTGAGCAACATGTTCATTCTAACAAAGACTTTTTGGTCACTGTCGCGCCATAAAACAGAACATTTCCTTCTCTACTCTCATTATACGAAGACTCAAGCAGTTTTTGTTGTCTACTGAATATGTTATTAGATCAAAATGTCCTCTTGAGGTTCAGCTTACCAAGGAACACTAAATGCAGATTTGATTTTGACTTTGAATTTTTAGTAAATTTGACCTTTTTTTTTAATATTCTTTTGCTTCCTGTGTTAAACAAACAAACTGAGAGGAAGCTTTTCTGGTTTCTTGTACTGCTTTTTCCAGGTTTCTGTCAGGAAAATGCACCATCTACAAGCTGTTTGGCCTCTGCATGGTGCTGGTGCTCATCTCCCTGTTGTGGCTGCAGCTCAGCTGTTCGGGTGATATGTCCTCAGTAATGCATCAAGACCGGCATGACCCTCAGCCGCCGCCTCCACCCTGTCCCACTGAGAAACAGGCATCCGCAGCGGACGACCCCAGCTGGGGTTCTCACAAGCTAGCACTCGTGGTCCCCTTCAGAGAACGCTTCGAAGAGCTGCTGATGTTCGTTCCATTCATGCACAAATTTCTCAAGAATAAGAAGATCCGCCATGAGATCCTGATTATCAACCAGGTGGATCACTACAGGTGAGAGTTTAGCTGCCATTCATAGGATACACGTTAACAACCTTGAGTCACTGAGCTTTTCTTTTACTTTTTATTTTTAGTGAACTTTTATTTGCTTGTTTTAAAGCCTAAACAGCCTTAACTTGTATGAGTCAGAAGCAGGCAGCTGTAAAATTTATTTAATCTCTGATTCAACATTCAAAACGATCTACAACTTCCCTTAAACTCCTCAGGAAGTGTTTTACTGCACTTATGAACAGTTTTTGAATTCAGTGGCGCCAATAAAAGCACCAGTTAACAACCTCGAGCTATGTCAGGTTATTATTTAAAACATCCTTTAAACAGCATAGTCAAATTAAGCTAATCATGCATTATAAATTGGTAAAAGGAATTCTTCATCCTGAACAAGGAGTAGAGAGAAGAACGTTAAAGAACATCAAATATTTACTAAGTTTATCATTGAGTTGTTAGATAAAAACAAAGCGAAGAGGAGTAGGAGAGAGGAAGATGGTGAATCAAAACTGAATCTTATATGTGAGTCACAATGTTGTATTTGGTCTCAATTTCACCTGTCTGTTGAATTTTTTTCTTTTTTTCCCCCTCCTTGTTCCAGATTCAACCGAGCGTCTCTGATCAATGTGGGCTACATGGAGAGCGGGAATGACACAGACTACCTGGCCATGCATGACGTGGACCTGCTGCCCCTCAACGAGGCCCTGGACTATGGCTTCCCTAAAGAGGGACCCTTCCATGTCGCCTCGCCGGAGCTGCATCCGCTCTACCATTACAAGACTTATGTGGGAGGAATCCTGCTGCTCACAAAGAGGCACTATCATATGGTACGGAGCTGCTGCTTATTGTTAAAGGCGAGCTGAGGTTCAGAGAGGCAAGACGAGCTACATTAGGGGGGAAGGATTGGGAGTATTTTTTTTACTGTGTGAATGTCTCCCCGACAATGTTCTCCTCAACTTCACAAATTAAATCCTCATTATGTTGTTTTTTATCTGGTGGGACATAATATGTCCACCAGATGGTGCTGTTCCACATTGATGAAGGTTGATTAACAAAAAAAACGAAGAAAAGACTGCGCTGCATGTTTGGCTCAGATCAAGAAAGTATAACAGCATGCAATTTTAACTTTAATTAATGTTGCAGTGCTGCAGAAATGGAATAGTCAAAAACTAACCCAACAAAGCTTGCTTTTTTCAAACTGCTCATCGTCTTCTGTGTGTGTAGTGTAATGGGATGTCGAACCGGTTCTGGGGTTGGGGTAGAGAGGATGACGAGTTCTACAGAAGGCTCAGAAAAGCAGAGTTACAGGTACAAATCACTGACAGAGAAACAAGATGTTTCATTACAATAATCTCTGAAGATCTTTTGTGGTTGGTTTCATTTTTAATTTCTTGGGCAGCTCTTCCGCCCGAGTGGCATCACAACGGGATATAAAACCTTTCTTCATATCCACGACCCGGCCTGGAGAAAGAGGGACCAGAAAAGGGTTGCCGCTCAGAAACAGGTAAGAGAGAATTACTCAAATTGAGGGACAACAAAACAGAAAGTTTAATAAACAATCTTGAAATCAGAAATCTACTTTTGTAAAACTCTGATAAAGATTGGGGACAAATGTTTGGACACATATAAAAAAATAATATTGTAATTCCTTACCGTTGATGGATCTCCTTCACAGTTTTCCTTTTTTTCATCTGTTACAGACTTCATTCAAAATCAACTGAATGAAGTTGGTTCTTGATCTTGAAAAATTTGATTGGGGCATCATTAATTTGATGTCACCTTTTTATGTTGGCAATGAGTCATAACTCCACCTCCTCCTCTTTTCTTCAGGAGCAGTTTAAGGTGGATCCCGACGGTGGGCTGACGAACCTCCAGTACCAGGTGGATTCCCGGCAGGAGCTGACCATCAGCGGCGCTCCCTGCACCATCATCAACACCAAACTGGACTGCGATCAGAGCCACACGCCATGGTGTCTCCAGAGTTAGTGGACTTGGTGACTTCACCATCAGTATAACGAATATCTACAAACTGAAGTGGAAACAAACGAACCAATAGTGTTACCATGTCCAGGTACCTGATCTGAGCGCCAGATGCAAATGGCTCTTCTGCATCATATTACCATGAGACTGTCTTTGGGCAGAGACGCAGTAGGATCAGGAGATCCTAACCCATGCTGCTGGCAGGTGGTTTTTTCTTTCTCTGGTACTGTCAAACTCCAAGTCTGGTTTTAGTTTTTAGTTTGGACCCAGGGCCCTGCATGCATGAGCATCGTACTGTAGTTCCAAATGAGGAGGGTTTTTTAGCCTTTTACCTTATTTGAAAAAATGATCAAATGTCAGGTGGATCAGAACAAGTTCTTCACTGAATTGCTTAATTTTTCCTGCTGACGCTGTTACAAGGAAGAGAATAAGTTTGGAAATCTGGAGTGAAACTCTCAGTTTCTGATTGAAAAGCTAGGATCATGTTTTTTACTTTATTCTTTGAATTAAAAAGCCAGAGTAAGTTAAAAATGTCTTTATAAATCTGACTCTTGTGTCCTATTTTTATGACTCGATTTCCAATTATTTAAAAAAAATAAACAATTAAAGAGTTTGTTGAGTTGTGTTCTTTGGTGAATGTAGCTGAATCTCAACTTAAAACATTTCAACTGGGAAACAGACTTTTTATTTTTTATGTTTTATTCCATGAGGGGAGATATGAATGGCTAGACAGAAAAATGTTGAAAACTGCAGGCGTGTTAGTTTTCCTTATTTACATTTTTTACAAGATCTGCCGTTAATTAATTGCTGGTGCAACTACATACAATATTTCAGTTAACATCCATTATATTACAGGCAATTGTGTAATGCTAAAGAAAAAAGAAATCCTAATGTTTTTTTAATTGAAAACATTATCATTACACTTTTCGTCAAAAAATATTACAATTGCATATTTTCCTGTAATAATGCCAGCCTTTTGGCTTTGTTGTATTTGTACTTGGACATAGTTGACAGATTAATGTAGCACCATCAGGCATCTTAAAATGCCTAAAGATTAAATGTTTCATGGAACTCCACAGTTCCTGATATCTCAGCTAATTTATTTGTGATTTCTAGATTTTTTTTATGATCTCAGAGTGTTTGACTTGCCTTAAAATACATCCACAAATGTTTCCATTTGTTTCCATTTTGAACATTAATATCAGGCTTGTTGTGCTTCTTGTTGATGATGGTTTCTGGTCTTCGAGTATTCCTCTTCTCCATGAGGAAAAATTGCAATTAGTAATAAATCTGGATGCTAATTGGTTCTATAGGAATAGAGGCTTTCTGATCTGTTTTTATGAATGTGTTGCCTGAGAAATTGCTGCTGCTACACTGAGGCCGGTCCATGTAATAGCACACACCACCTCAGATGTTTACTCTGGGTCGTTGTCCTGCTGAGAAGCTTATGCTGGAACTGGTGTAACAGTTTGCTTTAACACGTGTTGATGAGCTGAGCCTAGCTCAGCTGCTGGATATCAGCAGCTCACTGCTCCCTGAAGTTCCTTATTGGGGTCCCTGAGGATGTAAACCCGCTCAGACGATGCAGCTGCGGTTTTCAGAGAAACGAGCCAAAGCTTCAGACAGAGACAAAGAGTTGGACGGGGTGGATCTACACCTTCCCCCTGCTGTGAAGCTTTTCCCCTCTGGGTGCAATTTTCACCTTTTGTTGGAAGTGAGGGAGGAGAAACACCTCCACTCCTCCACAAATAGACCCCAGCAGCACTCTGTGCTGCGGCTTCGTGCTGATTTTTTTAATTCCCCGCTCAGTTATTATAAAGCTGCGTCTCCACACTCACATCATGGAAAGCGTTCAGAGACGAGTATGAGAGTTCACACATATTTATAGATGCTGAGGGCACACGACGAGCAGATGTGATGGCAGCACTTAATTTTCAGCCAGCGTTAATGAACGTGGGGGATTTTGCTTCGATTATGGAGCAATTAACAAAAAAATCAAAGATAAACTTGAGGGATGAGTTCCTATAATCATGCTCGCTGCATGACTAATAAAACCCACAGGGGCAATGCTGAGAAAAAGCACCAGGAAACAGATTATCTCGGAACATTACACATTTTTGTTTTAGCAAAACAAAATAACCAGTGGACACCGTGTTCCTCTCTATTGTGAACTCTCCTCATCTCAGTAAGTTTTGTGTTGAGATGATTCCTTCAGATTTGTAATATTAAAGTGTAGGTTTTTCCCTGTTAGGAAATGTTCTATGGATAAACATGCTTGTCTGGGAAAATGACAAAAGTTTATATTTTCTGTACATGCTGAAGTTCTCTAACATCTGGATGAAACATGATGGATCCCAACAACCTTTTCCAGTAAAACTGCAGAATGAAATTCTGAGAAACAATGCGTTTTCAACCGCATCAAAGCTTATTGTTTTATTCATAAAAAAACAACAACAAGAAAAACATTACCTCTTTCTCTATGTAAAAACAAGATGTGCTTGTGACGCTGGCTCAGACAAAAATTGCATAATACACTGCATATGCATCAAAATATGCTCTTTAAACTATAAAACATTTATTTAATATTTATGCAACTTGTTTATAAATGTGGCTCATATGAAATTCAGTTCTCTCAACACAAGGGGGCCCCCTAAACAGATGCAGTGTTTGTTTATACCTCAGGCCAAATGAGGCAGAGTAATCACAGAAAGGTGGTTCCACCTTTGTGTGGCAACTTGGCTGCAGTGAACACTGCATGACAGTAATCAGAACCTTTTGCTTTGTCGCTGTGTTTTGATTAGTTTTATTCTCAAAAAAATAAATGAAACTCAAGAAAACACAGAAATCTGACGTTTTATATTTTTAGACATTTTGTTTTTTTTATTTCCTCCAGTGTGAGTCATCTCTGGTGTATGCGTGTTTTGTGTGGGCATCAGTCCACCTACAGATGGCCGGGCTGTCGTTCGTCTGTCACACTCTGATTGGCTGCTTCACTGCTGCTGGAAGCTCAAGCTCCAAATCTGACAGACATTTCACGTGACAACACAAACACACACGGTCGGCGAACACCATCACAGAATCTGTGTACAGCAAAATCAGGAAACTCGGAATACTTCAAAATGTTTGAATTTATCTATGTTTCTTCAAGCTATATTTTACATTTTGCCATAGAAATGTAGGGATTTTCAGGTATCAATCAATCAAATTTTATTTGAATAGCACATTTCAGCAGCAAGGCATTTCAAAGTGCTTTACATCATAACAAACA
>CAEGAD010098692.1:0-18357 GCA_903067055.1 Poeciliopsis paucimaculata
GCTTCCACAAAGAGGCCTTCTGAGAAAGGAATCATGGTTACAAAGACACAGAAACATTCCTAAGCTAGAATGAAAGTAAACGTATAAAACAAATCATTATAAGAGTAAATGAAAATATAAAAGAAACAAACAAATATAAGATAATAATAAAACAATTTACCCAACACCACTCGTCTGGTTAAAACGTCATAGAAGAAAACGCTGGTTTCTGACTTATAAGTACACCTGAAATAAGACAAAACAAACTTACAACTAACTTTTCATCAAGATATAGGAGCTTTTTTGTGTCAGTAATTCCTTAGTATTGATTAACAGATTATCTCATTTACAACAAGACATTTTTCCCATGTTATAAGTGAGATAATCCACCAGTGGGATTAGAACTTTTTCATCGATATTAAGAAATTATTGCCTTAAAACACTTTATTTGACTTTATAAAACTGACATGACCTGTCACAAACATAACACCTGTTCTGAACATGAAGGAGTCTTTCATGAATATTTATAAAAGACCCTATGTTTTAAAGTGTAAAACATAGGATCATAAAGTGTAATTTGGTAAATAATGACCCTTTTAATGAGACTTTGCATTAAAAGGGTCATTATTTACTGAATTACACTTCATGACAACAGTCACAAAGACTTCTTCATGTTTATAACAGGTGTTATGTTTATGGCAGGTCATGTTAATCTTATGCACAAACAAAATGTTACCAAATAATCTCCTACATCGTGATGAAAAGTTACTTGTAAGTTGGCGTCCCAGGAACCCCGTCTTCTTGGATTGACTCTACTGAAACTAAATCTGGTTGTGCTTCTGTACAATAACAATAAAAGCGTTCTGATTCTGGTTTCAAGCGTACTAAGATATTCAAAAATACCTAGTGAGATTGCTGCGTCCCTGCGCTGGCTGGAGATGCCTTTATGTTAGCATCCTGCTGTGTTGACATGTATTACAAGACGCAATACATTTACAGCGGTACTTGACATATAAATCTTTTTAATTAAAGTCCTTTCCCTCCCAACAGCTGCAAACCAAATCCTGTATCCACTTCATAACGTCATTAGGACACACATGGTGCCTCTGCTGCTGCCAGTTGGCCCAGACAGTTCCACCGGGACGGAGTAATGCAGCCGTATGTAAACACAAGTCATCTTCCTGAAATACGCTAAGACAGGAACTAGAAGTGTGCACTTTTCTTCTTTCAGTGTTGCTGTTTTTAAACACATCGGGTTGGAATAAACAACTTTGGATGAGTTGTTTAAATTTGGGCTGCTGTTTACAACATTTGACAAGTTTTTAGAAAGAGTTCAGAGAAAAATTCTTTGGAAATAGTTTAAGATTGCGTTATCACATTCATAGTTCTCATAGGTTTGAACCGTGATCCACGCCACTGAGCCGCCATCTTGGTAGGCAAGCACAGCACAAAGCAACCAACAAAAAGAAAGTAAGAGTACTCAAAAATTATAATAGAGTTGTAATGTTCTTATATTGTTTATAAAGAACGAGGCGAGAGCTAGTTCTAAACTTGTGGCTTGTTTATTGTTGTCATAGCAACTGTCATGACCGTTGGTTTCGGTGGCGGTCAGCTCCAAAGTTCCCAGAGGAGTTTCATCAGAGGCTGAGATTTGGGTTGATTTTTTTTTTTTTTTTTTTTTACGTTTGGGTTGGAAACAGTCAGATCTGGCAACCCGGCTTCAGACAAACGTGTTGTTGTTTCAGGTAGGCGGCGGGTTGACACATTCAGCGGTGTGTGAACAAAGCTTTAGTGGATTATGTGCCTTTTATTTTCAGTAAGATTCAGCGTTCACCTTCCAGCTGATTACGGGGAACCCGACTCTAATCTCCAGTGTGAAGGAACTTTGATCGGAGCATCGAGTTCAAAAAGTGTGCAGCTCTGTTAAACTCTGGAGGGCTTTTTCACGGCTCAGCAGTTACTGTACCACTTAAAACTGATGTATTCCACCTCCTCCCCGTCTTTCTGCTCCCTGTCCTTCAAAGCCTTTCTGTTACCTGCTCTTCCTGCTATTATCTCTCCGCTCCATACTCCGTGAAATTCTCCTCTTTTTTTAACCCACATGCTTGTTCTAATTGCTACAGAAACCTGTAAGGAAATTGATGTTTTATTGATTATCTGCCAATGCTGCGTCAGCAGGAAAAAAATACGTGTTACAGAACGATGGATTGGGACTAAGTGGGATTAGTGGGAATATTAGTACAGAGGTTCCCACGCTTGTTTGGATGTTGAAGAAAAACAAGGTTGCATAATTTACTGGTTGCCAGTCAGTCACAAATCTGGTGATAATTTGTGAGGTATATTTAAGACTGGACAATAAATCAATAACAATATTGTTATAGATATGTGATCAATATCAATAGATAGATGATAGGATATTCAATACTATGTAGGCAGAGGAAAACCTTTAGCTGTTCAATCACTCACTGCTAGCTGAAAAAAGTTGGTGGAATCAACTCACTTGCTCACTCTTTGGTTACCTAGCAACTCACTCATTCTTTGGTTACCTAGCAACAACACGTTAGCTTGCAGCAGAAGTTTCAGGTTTCATAACAGTGTGTAGTGAAAACTGTAGATAAAAGTTATGCCACTAAGATGGAAGATATTTAAAACAAACAAAAACAAAATTATCGATAGACTATCAATATCAACTGATATTAAATGCTAATAGTTGCTGTATTTATTCTGGCTCCTTAAATTTCATTTGTTACTATGAGACCTATGATATTATGCAACACATAGGAAGCCCAGGTATTGTTTGCATATTCAAAATAAATGTAAAAACATTCAGATATTGTGAGAAGTTTTTCAGCCATGTTTAGCTTTAGCATAAGAACCAGAATATCAGAAATGTTTTCATGAAAAAATATGCTGACAAAAAGTTAGCAATAGTTGCACAGTTATAGGAGGAGAAACGTGCCAAAATTGTCCTGATAAAACCAAATCTTGTTCTGTTGATTCTGTTGAAAGTAATGTTTAAATATTATTGATCGATGTTTCGATCAGTTCCTCATCAGTTAACTTTTAGCGTCTCTAGCCCCCTCTTGATCGTTCACAAAGTAAAAAATTCAGCCCGCTGTGTCCATCACACCCCGCTGCCAAAACCTGCCCTGCAACACCTGGCGCCATGGCAACCAACACCTGCTCCCCTAATTAGCGGGACACCGGTGGGAGAGGAGATGAAAATGTTAATGAAACATTCATCTGGTCCAATCAAATGCCTCGGCCTCAGCCTGCTGCTCACTGCCATTGAAGAACCGGGTCGCTGTAATGGCTGCCTTACGGAGGCCTCTCCCTGCCAACCCCACCTGGAGTGACCTCATCAGTGTGAAACTGCCTCATGTCGGGGGGCGGGCGAGGACACACCGGGGTGGGCGGTTCTGGACGGAGAGGTGTCGGGGAAAGTTGCCGCTGCGCAGCAGCTGGAGCGGCTCCAGGTCGCAGCAGCTGCTCCGTTCCTGTTTACAAGCCGCCAACTGCTGCAGGTCTTCAAACGGAGCCGCTAATATTCGCTGCTTTGACGCGATCCGGGCTGGCCGCTACTTGATGTTACTTAGATGATCAGATTAAATCCACCTGTAAACCAGAAGGAAGCAGCCAGAACCAACGTTAATTTGTTTAAAGGAAACAAACATGGAGGCAAACAGAAAATTAAATCCAAATTAATTCCTCCTTCGGATGTTTTTCTGCTGAATATTAGGGCTGAGATGTTTGGCTTTAAAAAAAAAACTTTAACGGAAGAAGATTAGGGCCAACAAAAGATAAACATACATAAATAATAAAATTCTAATCTCAGAATTTTGACTTTTTCTGATAATTCTGACTTTAATGTCAGAATTCTGTTTGTTTTCTCAAAATTCTGTTTTCTCAGAATTTTAATTTTAATCTCAGAATTCAGATTTTTCACAGAATTCTGGATTTAAATTGTAATTCTGTGTCAACCTATATCAAAATCTTAATGAATAACTAAATATTCTTAGGCATATGTCATTTATGTTGCTAATATATAAGAATAATCACATAACTTTATCGTCCTTGAGAATTGTTGTTTAATTAAGAGAACATATTAGCAGAAAAAAAATATCTTGAAAAAGTTGTTTGATGCTCAACAATCCTCATTTAATTTTTTATTTTTTGTGTTGGAGTTCTTATAAAATTATGACTTTATTCTTGTAATTAAACTATAAAATATTCCGACCCTTATATTTTGTCGTACGGTTGACCTGAATTCAGAGTCCAAATAAACATAATATGTAAAACAAGATGGCTGCTGTGGGAGCGCTGACATCACTCTGACATCACTCTAAGTGTGTTGATGAAAAACAACCAGATATTCCCAAAAATGTAATTAATCTATCAAATGAGTTTATACCCCTAATAAAAATATTTTTTTGTTTACAATCAGCCTTCCTCAGCCTGTTCTATGTCTAACTTTTAAGGAGACTGTGGCTTAACTTTCTCCAACTTTCTGTGTTTTTTCCCTGCAGGAAACTTCAAAGGAATGTGTAAACAGATAGACCACTTTCCAGAGGAAACGGATTACGAAGCGGATCCATCAGAGTACTTCTTACGTGAGTATCAGACAATCCTCCGCCTGCGTCTTGCTCCATGTTGGTCCTCTGCTCAGTGGTGCCGGCCAGACCGGGCCGAGCCAAAAGCAGCTCGTCTGTTTCTGCTGTGTGTAACATAACGTGCAGGGTTACAGTCAGCTGTGTACCCTGTAAACACAGCACATCGATTTCTGCTCCCGTCCCCTTTGTGCAAGCAAAACAGAGATGCTTGTCGGAGTCGTTTGATTACAAATCCTAAACATCACAGCAGCTCAGGAAGAGCTACACACTGCAAAAACACAACGTCTTACCAAGTGTTTTATATAGTTTGTACTGAAAATATCTGACTACATTTGAAATAAGACAAAACTCACTTTCAGTAAGTTAGCAAAGCTTGTTTTAAGTTAATAATTCCTTAATATTGATGGAAGTTTTAGCTTCATTAGCAGATTATCTCTCTCATATTATAAGTGAAGTAATCTCCCATCAATATTTAGGAATTATTCTGGTAGAATTACAGCTTTTTTATTATTAAAACTTTATTCTTGTAATTTAAAGGATTTAATTTTCCCAGTGTTGTCTTTATATGACGGAGTATTTATTATGAGAATAAAGTCATAATCAGAGTAAAGACTGAACTCAAGTAAGAGTAAAAAATTATTTGGTAAAACATCTACTCAAGTACAGAGTAACTAATCGAATTATCAATCACTTAATATTCAAAACTGACATCATCAGATGGGCCACAATATAAAGTTATGTTGGTATTTTAAGAACCAAAATCACAATAATTCATATAAGTAACATAAAATAATAAAATCAGGCAAAAACAAAATCAGTTTCTTTCAATAAAAACCTTATGAAACTTTAACAAAAATTGCAGGTGTGTGTGTCTGGTGACGTTTTTGGTTAAAACATGTTTGTTTTTCATTCAATGGGGAGAAAATCCAGAAATTTTACTCAAATAAGAGTAAAAATACTTCATAATAAAAGTACTCAAGTAAAAAATCTTCTAAAAATAAAGTGTTTCAAAAAAGTTACTGAAGTGTAAATAGTTAGTGCAAAAGTCTTGTCTTCATATTGAACAGACTTTATTCTTTATTCTGGTCATTTTATGTTTTATTTTGTAGTATCTCGCCCTCAGTCTCCCTCTCCAGACTCGGGGACGTTTGGAGTCCCTTCAGGTTTTCCTCTCAGTCATCAGAAAGCTTCGCTCTGATCTTCTCCCACTGCAGGCGACAGCCGCGGCGGCCTCTCGCAGCGCGGCGCAGCGCGGCGCAGCGCGGCGCAGCGCCGTGCGTGCCAGCCCTGGAGATAAACCCGGCCAATTAGGCTGCGTTTGACTCAGCGCTCTGAGCGCTTGTTCCAGTCCGTCTGTGCGATGGAGAGGGGTTATGACAACGGTTCTGGTAATGGCTCTAACTGAGCCGGAGCCACGGCGGCGGGAGGTGGGAGTCGTAATGAGGCGTCCATCAGGGCGGGGATGATCCGGCGTGTTCTTTGAGTGTACGTTAACCTCTTTGCCGCGCTCCTCCCAGTGGCTTGCCAATTAGGACACTCACATCCATAAATATTTCAGCCTCGTTCTTATATAGGTCAGGCCTCTCTTGATCGCCCTCTTTCTCTGCATCTCTTCACACTCCTGCTATTGCGTTGCACTTACAGTCATGGTGATTCATAGTGTGACACTTCTGAAGATCTCGATATTTTTTCTTTCTTTGCTCGGTGCACGATGGGGTCACAGGAGGCCGATGCAAATTTGTTGCTGTTGTTTATGAATTTCAAAAGGGACGATGCATATAATATGCCAGAGTTAGCCATCTGTAGCTAATATAAACATAAATACAGACAAATTAACAAGCTTCTTCCAAAAAAAAGAGAATAATTGTAAATAAATAGCTTTTTTTATCTGAAATTTAAAGACTAAGAAGCCAAAAAGCACAAAAGTTCAGCTCAAGAAACAAAGGATAAAAGAAGAATTTTATTTTCTAGGGGCCATAATTTAATTTTTATTTTAGGGATGTTTTAAAACCTGATAGTCTGATAAACTCAGTTCAGTTTGGGATCAAAATTATAACATCTGTAACATTTCCAGCTGCTGTGGTTTTCTTCCTCACTGCTCTGAGTCAAACCAACAAAACCGATTTAAAAACCTCCTCGCCTGTGGGGGCGCTGCACCAAAAACCACTGCAGGAAAAGCCAAAAAACCTCAGATAGAGACACTGAACACAGCTTCTATCTTTACAAAATGTAAACAAAAACAGAGTAGCGTCAGATTTTAGTAGTTATAGGATTTATATTTTTGTCTCTGGTAAAAGACTAAAAGCAATTTGTCTTTAATTTCCCGCTAGCGCCGCACTCAGGCTTGTTTTGGTTGTATTTACCCAGAATGCCTTGTGCTGCTTCCAGATTGTGGTAGTGGTCACTGGTCCACTTGACGTTCACATATGCATTTGAACGGCACCAGAGTTCATTTCAACTGAACCGAGACTGAAGTTTGTAGCCAGAGTTTGCTTTTTTATTTGATTATAAATATTCAGAATCCCACAGGAACCAAACTTTCTAAACAACTGAACTAGAGTTAGATTAAAGCGAACTAAACAGGGCTGCACCTTAAGTTAGAAAATGATTTAAAAGATTCATCCTTTCTTACGCTGTCTGGTATTTTATAGCTGTGAGAAGTTTCGACTGTAAATGAAATCTGGTGGTCCTTAAAGACAAAAATGGCAGATAATTTCACATTGTAACATGGGAAAATGCGTTTTCATTAGGGAAGGAATCTGCTGGAGGAACAAAATAGTTTGTTTTATTTGCTTAAAACAAACTATTTTGCAAGAAAATTACTTAAAAGTCAATTTTGTCTTATTTCAAGGGAACTAAGATATCGCCACTTGAAACTAGAGTGAAAATCCTTTTTATCTTAATACTTTTAAAATACTAGTTTATGTTTTATGTGAGACAAAATCGTAACGCTCATGAATATTTACACAGCCAATTTAAACAAACAGCATCTTCCAAGATTAAACTTAATAGGAAATTTGAATATTAAATTAGCATCAAACACAAACCTGCAATATTTAAATTGTTTGGCCCACCTGGTGTGTCCATAATGAGAAAAAAAGAGACTGGTTGAAAAATTGGTCGAGTTACGCAACAACAAAAAAAGTCGCTTCAGGTGAAGACCCGCCGGAAATGACATCACGGAGGAACTCGCTGGCCCAAAAATCGTGCTGATGTCATCACGGAGCGTGGCGAGGAGGAGAGAGGGGTTTCTGATGATGAGGTTGCCAAGCAGAAAAAAACACACACAGACAAATCCTGACTTTATTCTCCTAAACACTCAAACGTTGATGAGCTGTCTCTGTGTGTGTGCGCGTGTGTGTGTGCGTGTGTGCTCTCCGCTCCCCCCAGCAGCCAGGCAGTTTGCATATCCACGCTGGGTTATATAAGCCAGCTGAGGCACGCTGAAGCGCCAGTGGGTTTTTAGATTATGCCGTGTTGGAGCTCCCATCATCCGCTGCTCTACTGGGCGCTAAGCAGCTGAGAGGAGATGAAAGAGGGAAGAAAACGCCCAGTTACGCAACACGCTAATACTATAACCGCAAAACATGACTTCTACGAGATGCAGAGGCCAGGTGAGGCCAAGTAGGACTGATTAGCTTAAATCTGAAATTTAATTGGATTTAATTATTCCGTCATCAGGATTTGAAAAAAGAGAACTGCTTGATGAACTCCAGGAGAGCCAAAACTCATATAAATACAATAATTTGTTCCATTAATTCATGGAAATCCTCCAGAAAATAAATGTTGACATGGTTAAAACATGGAAACAAATGAGTCTTTAAAATTGACAATGAACCTGATTGTCAATTTTAAAGACTGACAAATTACTAGCAAAGTGGTTTCAGGGTGTTTTCACACCTGATAATCCGGTAGATTTGGTTCCATTTGGGAGGAAAATTGCAACATTTGTTACATTTTCAGCTTGCATTGTGAAAGGAAACCAAACCATTTGACAAACTTGTTCCCCTCCTTACCTACGGTGGCGCTCCACCAAGACCCACCGCAGGAAACGACACGAATACGACGTGATCGCAGCTTCGTTCTTCATGACAGGTAAACAAAAGTGGAGTGGCGTCAGATTTTAGCGGTTGTAGAATTTCTCTTGTCGGTGGTGAAAGACTTTTTCTCATGCTAGCGTTAAATTTGCACACGTTTTGTTTTCGTCTGCTTCCTGCTTTTGGAGCGCTCTCCGGTCCGCTTGACATTCACATATGCATTCAAACCATATGCATATGCATTATTCAAATTAGTTTAGAAAAGCCTTTCTTGTATGAAGTTTTTCTCTATCTTATGTTTAGCTTAGCTTATTGTACACAATTAAAATAAGGTGAAACATATCAAAGGTATTACGTAAAAGTCACATTTTGCATGTTTTTGTACTTCTATTTGGATTTTTACTTGTCCTAAAACAACCCAGACATTTTTTATCAAAAGTTTAATGATTTTTGGTGTCTGGACTCTGAGCTGTTTCAAAAACCTTCAGAAAGTAGTGCCACAAATCAGAAGACACTGCCCGTTACCTGGCAACCCCAGCAGAATTCCGCCCGTCACCTAGCAACTCAAGCGTGTGACTGTTGATTTAAAGGTACAGAATCCCTAAAGCAGCTCATTCTGAACTGAGCAGGCTAAAATGTCATTATCTAAGAATGATTTTGTGCAACACATGTAATGAACATGTTCTGCATAGAGCATAAACCTGTCCTAACCTGTTCAATGAAGCATAAGAGGTCACCTTTAAGAAAATAAATTATGATAACAGTACAGGAAGAGGCAAAAGCCCAGTGGCGTCTATGCAGTTCTTCAGACGTTTCATTCCAGTTCACAGCATGAAGGGAGAGCGACTCCTTCTGATCCAAACCACCTGGTTTTTAAGGCATTGGCTCCTACCAGGACTAATTAAGGGGTGGAGACGACATTTACATTTTCTAAAAAGGAAAAGCATTTGTACTAAACTATATCCCTAGAAAAATGTTTACATAATTACAACTAACAACTTCAAAACTAAAACAAAAACAATCTGGGCCCAAACAAAATCCAAAAACACCCCCCTCCCTCTCAAACAATGGATTTTCCCAGTGAGGCTGATTGAACACAGCAGGTCCTTGTCAGCGCTGCTTCCATGGCAACACATGACCAGGTGACCTCAAAGAGAAGAGAGAATGATTGAAACAAAATATTAAATAAAGAAAGTTGCTTCCTCTGAACAAAAGCAATACGTTTACTAGATAAATTATAATATAGGAAGTACAAAAACAGCACCTGTTAGGGATGGGGCAAATCCCTCACAGTTTCTGTCTCGCCATTATGAGCTGATCTGGGAGTGTTTTCTGACATTGACGAGGCCCTCGTCGCCCTCGGGGCGTGGCGGGGTGGTGGACGCTGGCCTGAGCTGGCTTTGGTGTCGCCCAATAAAATCAATGGGTCTGGGGCGAGAACGTGCAGGCCAGAGGCTGGGGGTGATATCAGCCATGCCCGGCTGTCACATGACTGCATGGTGGGTTCGTTCTCAGCAGAACAGTTTACTATCTGTTCGGCTCCTCAGGCATCCCATACACTGCAGAAACACTAAATACTACCAAGTATTTCTGGTCTAGTTTCTAGTCCAAATATAAGATCTGCACCCGATATAGAAACAATTCTTGTGCCTGATCCATAAGGGCAGATCTATTCACTCTAATTTTGTGCTTTATTATTACTATTATTACATATTTTACATTACATAAAGATTTCCTAACTTTACTTTCTGAACAATTTGAAATGTTTGTTGCAATTTATTTTTACATTATTTTGTCAGTTTCAGTTTATTTATTTGAAATCAGCCATTATACTCCTAATTTCACTGACTGAACAAATGAAAGCTGTTTTAACATGTTTGACCAAGTTTGTGAAGCTATTGGTGTATTTAAATGTGCTGCAGTGGTGCAGAGTTATGAAATACATTCTTAATTCAGTACATTTATGTCTGGGTTTATAAATAAATATGTTTTAAGTTGAATCAGGGCTGATTGTCTGTTTGATCGCTATCGGCCGATACGAGATCTCAGATCTAAAAGCACTTTAGTCAACATGTGTTGTTTTTATGTGCTACCTAAATAAATTCATTGACATTTGCACTAGAAACCAGAGCAGAAACACCTGGGAGGATTTTGTGTTTTTGCAGTTCACTGTGACCCGGTGCGTTCGCGTATTTTCAGCGAATAAAGAACGCATAAAACACACCGCATAGAAATGATGGACCAGTAAATCGATGGCAAATCATTTTTGTCCTGATTGACTGAGTGAACATCAGTCCTCAAACTTTATGTCTTATTATAGGGGAAGGTGAGGAAGTTCATCCTCCTAATAAGCAGAGATCAGAACAAATGGAATTTTACTAACTTATAATCTTCATTTTCCTCATTTGCGTAACTTTACAGGTGAACATTCATGTAGCGGCCATGCTGCCAAGCAAGATTCAGGTCTGACTCTTTTTACAAAACCATTTGCAGCCAAAAGCAAAGCTGAAGAAAAAACATCCAGTCTACACATTGCACCGCTCAAAGAATAAATCCCGTATAAATTAAGTAACTGAAATGTGCTTTCAGGGTTACAGACAGGCGTATTATCTTTTCATTTACTCCAGCATGGACGCATCATAGAAAAGATAATTACTCAGCTTTCACTCAGCTTCCTGTGAACTCATGTCATTTTATTTAGAGCTTTGAAGCAGACGTTTATGCTTTTGTTCTAAAGTAGCCAAACAGATTCTTTAAAGTCTAGGCTTTAACTTGTTTCTGATTTGCGGGTGCAGATTCCTTGAATGCATAAAGTTAATGGAATCCATTATTCTTAAGGTGTTTCCACACCTGATTGTCCAGCTGATTCGGTTCAATTTGGGCCCCAAAGTTGCAACATTTGTTACATTTTCAGCTGCTGTGGTTCACTTCCACACTGCATTGTGCCAAACGAACTGAACATTTAAAAAACCTGTTCCCCTCCTTGCCTGTGGGGGCGCTGCACCAGGAACCACTGACGGAAACGACAAAAGCACATTGAGCTCAACTTCCTTCATCACAAAATGTAAACAAAAATGGAGTGGCATCAGATTTTAGCGGTTGGAGGATTTCTCTTTTCAAAGCCATTTGTCCCAGGAGCATTAGACTTGTGCATTTTTTTTGTTTGTATTTACCCATAATTCCCTGCGCTTTATTACACTTCCTGCTTTTGGAACGGTCTTGTTCATATATGCATTCAAATCGCGCCAATGGTCACTTCAACCGAATGAGAGTTTGATTGAAGCAAACGAACCAAAGCTCTCTGGTCCTTCAACTCTCAAATACGTATGTGAACATCAAGCAGCCTGGAGACGCTCCAAAAGGAGGAAGTGGGTGACAGCGCAGGGAATTCTGGGTAAATACAACCAAAAGAAACGTGACGATTAAGATAAACCCTACAACTACTAAACTCTGGCCCCAGTTCATTTTTGCTTACATTTTGTAAAAAAGAAAGTGTTCAGAGTTTTCCATGTCATTTCCTTCTGTGGTTCTTAGTGCAGCGCCACCCCAGGCGAGGAGGGGAACTGGTTTTTCTACTAGTTAGGATCGTTTGACACAGATCAGTGTGAAAGAGAACCAGTGCAGCTGCAAATGTAACAAATGTTGCAACTTTGGTCCCCAATCGAACCGAGTCTACTGAAATATCAGATGTGAAAACAGCCTCAGGCTCCAGGATCTTTCTAGGCTTGCAGCAGGTAGACGGACTCTGCAGAAACTGTGCCATCCCTTCGCCTCAGGAAAGTTGTTAATAAAGAGTCATTTATTTCTGATGCAGCCACCAGTCTGCCACCACAACCCACACAATCCCTTCAGCTCAGCGATGTGTGGGTACCGGCAACGGAAACAGGTGTAAGGATACATCGTCTGCCTTCCTGCTTTTCTTCTCTTTTTTATTTCACCAAACATTATCACCCCTAAACGCTGCAAATGTGTTAGGAAGATTCAGGGTTGTATTTTATTTGAAGAAATATCACCAAGTCTGATGGGACTCTATGACTTTTAACCCGGAGCCGACTTCTGATTTGCTTCTCTGTGTATTAATAGAGAACATTGCTGTAGTGTTTTGAGCCGTTGTCATGTCAAGAGAAGTGATATTTAAAGTTTATCCATTTCTATTAATTTTCTCCTGAGGTCAGAATGTGCAAAACTCTTGCAAACTGCAAGAAATGAGAAACAAAGGAGTGAATTCTTGCAGATCCATGGTTTCTGATTTTTCTGCTCCTCTTTAAATCTTTAAATTTAATCTGGTGGCATATTTAGAAAGACACAATGCACTGCAAAAACACAAAATCTTATCAAGCATTTTTGGTTTAGTTTCAGGGTTTCCAACAGAAAACTCAGTGAGCCTGATGGTTAGCGTACTAAGGCATGTTTTTTATTAAAAATGTTCAACGTTGACAGGAAATTTTAAAATATCAGTAGGTAACTATGTGCTATTGGGAGATATTACTAACAATGCCTAAACACAAAGTCTTAAAAAAGATAAACAATAGAAAACCTAAAATAAATAAATAAAGTTTAGTCTGGCGGGGCGTAAATACAGCCTGGTTTCTAGTGCAAATACTTTTGCCTACTTGAAATGGAAAAAAACTAACTGACACGTATCTTCAGCAAGCTATAAGAGATTGTTTTAAGTAAATAATTCCTTGATATTGATTTTAAAAAGTACTAGTTCCATCAGCAGATTATTTCAATTAACACCTTAAATGTCATTATAAGTTAAATAATCTGGCGGTGGAACTAGTCATTTTTTAAAATCAATATTAAGGAATTATTGACTCAAAACCAGATCCTATATCTTGCTGAAAAGACCCTTGTCAGTTAGTTTAGTCTTATTTAAAGTGTACTAAGATACCTGCACTAGAAACTAAACAAAAATGTTCGGTAAGATTTTGTGTTTTTGCAATAAGAGCGAGTCGCTCCTGAATGGCTGCTAGAGGAGATTCAAAGATTCCTCAAACAATCATGAAATAATCAATGTATGTTTTTCAGGAAGGAATAACATTACAACAAATAAGCCAATTTCACACAATATTACTCCTTTAAATGTCTCAGATTGTCAAGCAGTTGATAAAACTATCTTCCCTAACTCTAAGCCTTCTGAAGCTGATATCAGCTGATGAGTAATAGACTGAAAAATGAATAAATAGATTATTACACTTTCAGGAAAACGCAGCACAGGAAGAGAAAATGACTGGAGGTGTCCTCAGTGTCCCGTTGGAACATCTGTGCTGCGACTTCACAAATATCTCCGCCGACATTTGCATCCATTACTTTGTGATCAGCTTCAGTCAAAATCTACTTCTGCTTTGAGGTGTGTAGTTAGAACACAGTAAGCTAAATTTAGTCTGAAAACTGTCAAAACATTTCTACTAAAGCTACAAAAAAGAATTGCTAGCGAACGTTATTATTTCACAGTGTGTGTTTGACACTTCCAGCGTGTTTTATTTAACGTCGGGTTGATGGGAAGCGTTGGGGGGAGGAAGAGGACGGTGCAAGGGCTGAGGAAGAGGAGGAGGCGTGGAAGGGATTAATAAGCGCTTGTTGTATTAAATCAATGCGCCTGCAAGCTCAGGCACCTGATTAGCATGACCCTGTCCTGCACATCAGCACATTCAGGGCTGGAGGAGGCTGATTAGGAGCCAATGCTAATTTCCTCTCGACCCTGTCAGGAGCAGTGGGGGGGACAGCAGGTAGAGAGAGGCGGCGCTTTCTGCCAGCTTCACAGCAGCAGATTTCACTGAGTTTCAATGATTCAGGGCGTCAGAAAGCAGGAATCCATGACGATCAGGAAAATATAAAATAAGTGACAAGACATTTATGAGGTAGACATTCCAGGAGATAAGTTATAGAGCAACATAATAGACAATTTAACACCTCCAAGAAGAGTTAAAAATGATAGGTTATGCTTTATTGAACCGGCTAGAATAGATCCATAGATCTAAAATAATTCAGAAATTTTGTTTGCACAGTTTAGATAATGATGTTTGACGTTAATCTAAAAATGTATTTTTTTTTCCTGCAAATTTTGGACATTTGACATTCAGAAACATGTGAGATTTTAATCAGAATTTTTTATTTATTTTTTTGCAGATATTTTTGTAACTCAGAAATATCCCCAAAAAAAATTTTGTTGTAAAATTAGTGTCAAAGTTTCTATTTTTTTTCCCAGCAATTTTATGACTTTTGTAACTCAAAAATATCAGGATTTTATTTTTTTTTTTCTTATTTTCTGGCCCATTTTTGACTTTTTGAGCGCGTATATTTTTTTCCTTTCTCTAAAAAATGTCAGTTATTTATTTCTGTTAATTTTACACCAGCAGAGCTTCAGGTCATCAGAACGCAGGAATTCATATGAGTGTTTCTAATGAAAAACAAGTTGCAAGATTTTTATGAGGTAAACATTTGATAAACTTATCAACATAATATACAAGATAATCCTTCAAAGAAGAGTTAAAGATGTTATGCTTAGGGTAGAACTATGGTCTATACAAAAAAAAAACAGAATAACATTTTTTGTATAAAATCATTCACTTCTAGAAAATTTCTGAGATTAATCTAAACATTTTCTTAGCAGAAATTAACTCTTTGTTTTTAAAATATTTCTTATTAAAAACTAAAAAAATTAATGCCAATTTACTTCAATAGTCATTATTTTTGCATCCAATCTGATGTGTGGATTTCTTCAGTTTGAACAAAGGCTGCGCGCGCAGGAGTCCGCTGTTGCTCCGAAACCGAGCTGCAGCGCTGCATGGGTGCTAAGTCTCATTAAGCCGTTTGTCAGCCAGCAGCAGAAGACTGGTGGCGTTCGGACAGCAGCCTGAGTCGGTGCCGTGCCAATCAATACAGAGCACACAGTATCCACTCCTGCACCCTGTGACTGAGAGCGTGTTGGCACGCGTGCCGGCAGGAACAGCCTCCCCTGTACCGCTCCAAACAGCAGCGCTGTTACTCAATATGACTCATTACTGTACGGTAACGCTTGGTGTGCTGCACCACTGACGCCCATGTTTGGATTTAGCATTAGAGGAGTCGAAAAGGGGAACAAAAATCTACATTCGGTTGGAGTAAAATGCGATACATCTGAAAAGATTACAATCATAGTTCAGACTGGAATAAATAAGTCTGTGTTTAAATAGTGATTTCATTTATTAAGGGGAAAAAAGTGATCCAAACCAATCAGGTTCTACATGAAGCAGCTGATTCTTCCAGTCTTGATTAAAATAACTGGCATCAAGTGTTGCTGGTAATTGGCAAAGCAAGTTTTACATCACTGATTTTTGATTTGCTCTTTTTTGTAGAATTGTTACCCCAGTAACTTTAATTGGGTTTAAAGGAGACCTGTTATCCAAAATTCACATTTTGCACGTTTTTTTATACTCTCTAGAAAATTAGCTTTTCAAAATCCTACAGATTGTTGTTACCTAGCAACTCCTTCAGAGTTCTGCTCGTTACCTAGCAACACAAGCTAAGCTCCAACATGTTTGGCCAGCTTGATTTACCTCTGTCTGTGCTGTACAGAGTGTTTTGTTGTCGACTCTCCAATCCAGAAACCACTTGCTGCATTCTTGTTGGTTACACAGGAGCCTCCACTTCTGCTTTTCAAAGATGTACGGTCATATAATTGCACGTATGTTTGCGGCCATTTTCAAATGAGAGTGTGAACGTTGAATTGGGAGGTTTGGCCAGATTATTTGGATTTAAAGTGACAGTAGGCCCTAATATTAGCTGAAATCAACAGGTACTTTAAGGCCAGATTTTCACTCTGGTTTGTTAGCACATCTTGGAGCTTCATAACCCAGGTATGCCTATCCTTAAAGGGACAGTATTGTGTCTTTTCCAGAGACATGGTGCCATTTTACAGCACAATCAAGTATCTATGTTACCTTGAGTTGTTATAAAAATGCATCAAAAATAACTTAAAGGAAATCTGACGCCTTAAAATTGGGATTCCGTCTCTTTAACACCAGGGAATTATGTGAGATACAACCGTGTCTAATTTACGTTGCTGTTGGTAAAGTGTTTTAAATGACACTCATTTATATATTGAGTATTTTTTCCACCTGCATTCTTTGTGTCATTTTTAACCATAATGATTTGCTTTTTGACCTCTGAGATCTGATCTGATAATGAGGATTTTCACGGTGCAGCTCACTTCTCCCCTCCGGTTTTCCTTTAACCTGTCTTTCTCTGTCGACTTCACACAGTAAGCGTCCCTCAAACTGCCTGTTTTCACCCCAATCTCTTCTGCAATTTGCACTCAGTCAGGACGGGACAGTTTCAAAGAGAAAATTTCATCTCAGCCTGCCGCTCTCCTTGTCTCCTCGCTTGTCCACGGGGGGAGTCGTGCCGTTACCTAAGAAGGCGGCTTGATTAAATATTAAGTTGTCCTAAGAGTTTGACCCCTGGTTCTGTGTCCCGCCCCGAACTCCTTTTAAATCTCCAAACGTCTCTGCTGCCTCCATTCCTGGAAGTATCGACGCGGTCATTCACAGCACATTACGTGGGAGAGGGCAAGAGGCCTCGCTTTCATCCATCAGCTTCATTTGCCAAGACAAAAGAGGAGAATGGGCCAGCCAGATTTATTGATTGTTGACAGTGGGATGCTTAATGATGCGAGAGCCCAAGGTGACACAAAAGTTAAAGAAGAAAAAACTCATTTGGAGAGAAATTGAGAAAAAGGAGAGTTGGTCTTTGTTTTTACACGACATTGAGTAAAACGAACCAAACAAATTGAAAAAGCTGTTCCCTTCCTCACCTGTGGGGGCACTGCACCAAGAACGACTGAAGGAAGCGACACAAAAACGTCTGACAAAGACACTGAGCGCAACTTCCTTCTTCACAACACGTAAACAAACATGAAGTGGCATCAGATCTTAGCAGCGGGAGGATTTCTCTTTTGTTTTTGGTAAAAAGCAAAGAGACTAGAATGTTTGTTTTGTTTGCATTTACCCAGAATGCCCTGCGCTGTAGTCCACTTCCTGCTTTTGGAGAGGTCTTCGATGATTTTTTACATCTTCTTACAAAATGAAGCAGAGGATTTTTGTACAGTGATAGCTGCATCTTTTTTAGAAATGTGAGCAAAACTTTGACAACACTCCATTTTAAAAAACAAAATTTTGAATTTGTGTTGTCTCCCTTCAGTAAGAAACAAAACTAAAATTCACGTAAATAAGTTTAACATGATAAGTCATTAAAAAAAATGCTACACCATCATCCACTAACTACTTCCTGTCGTCGTCTTTGTCATTTTCTCCAGCAGTAACATCCAGTTGTTGATCACGTGACTATAAAATGACACAAAAATATTAGACTCCATTGCAGTTTTGCAAAATAAACTAATTTCTACATAGCCAAAAAAAAACCTCCTCACTCTCGCACAAAACCTTTTTAAGTGAAAAACCAAATTTTTTTCTAAATTGCCTTGTTTCCATTAAAGCTGCTGTATGTAACTTTAATTAAAAATTTTATTTTTTTGCACATTTGTTAAAACTGTCACCATAACAAATAACCTGAAAAGATCGATCTCCTGCACCTTCTCCTTGAGCTAACCCATCTGAAGTAATCAATCAATCAATCAAATTTTATTTGTATAGCACATTTCAGCAGCAAGGCATTTCAAAGTGCTTTACATCATACAAACATAAAAACACAAAGTCATGTAACATAGAATAAACAACCAAAACATTAAT
>CAEGAD010098711.1:0-74049 GCA_903067055.1 Poeciliopsis paucimaculata
CTCACAAAAATATATTCTAAAACGCTGTCACATATATATATATATATATATATATATATATATATATATATATATATGTATTTGTGTATATATATATATATATATGTACATATATATATGTTCAGGTACATTTTTGTTATAACATGTAACAGAAAAACACTAAAACAAACAAAAATATCTTAGAAATGATCCAAATTAAATTCTAAAAATCCATTTTTAAGCGACAAACAATTTACAGTCATTAAAGCTACATTGGATTCAATTTATGAGAGAGTGAAACTGAAATACAGTCCATTTTTCTAAGACGATCTTCAGTTACTGCCACCTCCAGGTGTGTTTTTTCACCCTTCAAATCGTTTGATAATGCGCATTTGGTTTTAGCGCGTTTGAAACATCCTGCAGACCGTAAACCTCTGCGGGTCCGGTTGTTCCCAGCGTGATTCCCGACCTTTCAGCCATGAAACGAGTCTGTTGGCGTGAACTCTGCCTATTCCAAACCTGCGAGTCGTGGAGACTGTTTACGGCTTTCATACAGTAAAGCATTTCTTGTTTGGCTCTCAGCTGTTGCCCTATGAAGGCGCACAGTTCATCACAGTGATGAGTAATCATCAAAATTAAAGCTACAATAAGAATGTTGATACAGATTTTAAGGCATTGTCTTGAGGGAATTGGATTTGTTTGTGGCTTCTTTGCTTTTTAATGAAAGTATGATGTTCTTTGTTGCTGCTTGAGTGTAGATGGAAGATATCCTGCTTCCTGGACTAATGCTTTCTTTAGTCGTGTTCTGTAGAGTAGTTTCCACCACGCTGCGCCTCTCAGCTTTTTAGTAAAGCAAGGAAATCGGTGCAGTGGATGACACAGAATGCTAGGAGATTCAAACTTTGAGAGAGCCAGTGAAAGACACTGACAGAGTCTCAGGGGGGGCAGCCAGACTATTGAAGAAATAAGGAGGAATGTCATGCTCATGAGCTGTGATACTCAGGAGAAAAGGAAAAGGAGAAATGGGGGAAAAAAATATTTAAGGACATAGAAATACAAAAAAGTCAGAAAATAAAAAGTGTACTGCATGTTTGTGTCAAATTTCATCTCTTTTGTGTAATTAGCTTTCACGATTACATATGCAATTAATATTGCATATGATCATTAAAATGCAAGTCGAGCAGGAAAAGAAGGAACAGCTTCTTACTTGATTACTTCTTTGTTGTAATGGTGTATTTTTGGCCAAAAGGAAAACAAAGAATGAAACAATTGGTATGCCATTTGGAAAGTCTGGATATTGTCTGGATGTGGATGTCTTCCATGCACAGGACCCATGGGCAGAACGACAAACAGAAAACAATTTTTTGATGAATTTATGGATGGAAAGCAGATTGAGGTATTTACTTTAGAGTTAGCAGTTAAAGCAAATTTACAACCAGGCATGAATTGCGCCTTCTTCCACATGTTGAGCTGAAATGAAACAGATGTTTATCGGCGAAACAGCACAAAGGCTGAAAGTTCGACTCTTCGTTTTATAACAATCAAGACGGGAAATTTAAAGACTTTAGAGTTTACTTTAACTTCATTTACCAGAGAATCAGTGACACTATTAGCGCACGGCAAGACATGGCAAAACACATCATCTTTCTGAAGGTACCAATGCTTTTTAGAGATAGTCAATTTGACAGATGAAAAACTGGCCTTGAACAGAGAGCTGCTGCAGTGCCTTGAAAAAGTTTTATAACAACATCAAAGAACTTTAATGGGATTTTTTTGAGATAAAAGAACCAGGACGGTTGCCAAATGTGACAATTACGTTCTGAAAAATGAGTAGAAATCGAACATGGTGTGCCTGGCAAAAAAAAAAATGATTCATGTCTGTTTTCACATTTTGTTAACTATTTGAAATCTAAATGTATTATATGAGGATTTTATGTGACAGACCTACAATACTAATAGAAAAAAAAAAGTGATTCATTTCAAAATCTTTTGGCTATTACAGATGTCTTCGCAAAGAAACATTCAAGTCTTGCAACAGATTCTCTATTCATTTCAGGATGGGCTTTGACTAGGCCATTCTAACACAGTCTCATGTCATTTTCAGTCTCTAAATGCTCTTCTAAAATTAACATGCAATTTTCTCCATCCGTCCTCCAACAACACCCGACAGCAAACAACAAACTTACCGGCATTTTGACTCCAATTCTGCATTCATCTCAAGAATATCACTGCAAACTTCTGCTGTTAGCGTTTCTCTACGTATTTTATATTCATTTTACCGTCATGAGAGCTTACAGCGATTGTTCAAAATGACATAGTGAGCACTGGTACCATCCGTGAGCTGCTTTGCTCAATTTAAACTTGCAATATTCTCCCCAGGCTGTGATTGAGAGCTCTATTTTAGTTCAAGAGAGACACTTAGAGACTGAGATAAGTGTCCCTCAATTATGTCTTCTGACTTGGTTTTATTAACAAAAAAAAAAACACACGCACACACACACACCCTGATTCCCTTTTGCAAACCATGAGAAGGGAACCACAGTGGTCAGGAACTTCCACCACAAACCACCAGCTGGCTGCCATGCTAAATATTTTTCTCTTTAAGGTTTTATGCTTCCTAATTTCCACCGCCGAGGAGATCTTTGAATCCCATGACGGCTAGTTCCTCCGCAAGGAGTTATTTGTCAGCAAACAGAGAGATTCGGAGGGCTAAAAGTTGTTTTTGAAGACATGTGATCCAACTACTTGGATTTAACGATCAGTCAGGTACGGGGGCCAAACTGAGGGGGGATGACTGAGGTCATATTCTGGTATTAGAATATCCAAATCACAGATTCCATGCCAAAAAGATGATGAAGAAGTTGTTGTCTTAGTGCCTTTTTTAAAATAAGACGACGACTAATTACGTCATGGCAACCCCTGAACCACAATCCTCTGATGTATGCTGCCACTGTTCCCAAAACCAGAAAGGCAGTGAAGCATTTAACTTCCGTCTGACGTCTGCCATCGCACCAAAGGACGCTATTTGTTGGTTTGGATGATCAAGGCGGACTGCTTTACAACCATATGGTTGTATTTTCCAGCTAAACTAACGGTTTGAGGCCTGCACCAGTTCTTACTTTCCTTCCTAAGTTAGCCATCGAAAGGAAAACTAGGACAGGCAAAATAAAACAAATTTAATCATCCTTTGGGTTTCATTACATTTTTTTTTTTATTATTATGATTCAGAGGAGTAAATTAGTCAAAATAGTTTGTAAGCAAACTGAATATTTCCTTATTGCATTTTTCTACCACATATTCAGATAAACACCTCATCTCATTGCAGCATCAGGCTGCCACAGGCATGTCAGTAAAATTTATGACTTTGTAGTACCACACATACGCCTCGATAAGAAAAGTCACACAGCAGTAAGCCATCAAGAACTTCACACAATCTCGGGTGAAGTTATGCTAGTCGACACCACAGGGGAGCTTCTTCTTCCTCGGAGGTTGCCATTTTCCAGCAACTAAAATAAGGAATGTAAAAATTTTTCAACTTTTACTGTATTTGCTTCACTTGCACTCTACCTGAATTTCAGATTTGATTGGTATGATGATAAGGCGTGTGTTTTTTTAAAGTATGCTAGCATGTATTACATAAAGGTTATTTTAATGTGCATTTTTTTAAAAAGCCACCAGTAAATTATCCTTTCATGTCCTTGAAAAGTTCAACCTGAAAAAAACAAAACAAAACAAAACAGAAGAGTATAAATGGAAAATACATTTTAAATTTCATTGTTTTCATATTGCATTATTAATAAATCACTTTAAATAAAGCTTTACTTAATAAAAGTAGTTTTGTTGAAAACATCTTGATGCTCTTCCTCTGTCTTGGATGTATTGCACACAGCAGGCCACACCCCCACAACATTTTTAAAAAGTAAAAAATAAAGAGTTTTGAAAGCAATGTGAAGCTTCATGTTAGCCATGAGATAAGGTCTAAATCCAGAGACCACTTTATCAAGTGCTTTGTTTTTATTATCTCCTGAAGATTTCTTAACATTCAGTCTAAAACCCTTGCAGTAGAGTCCAGATTGCAGCATTTACACTGTTTTAAATGTCATGACTACTTTCAGATTTTCAGGTCTAGTCTACAAATACATTTGCAATGACTCATAAAAATATTTGTAAATACTGACAGAGAGAAAAGTTTAGGAGTGAATTGTTTATTTTTATTTATTTATTTTTTGCTATTATTGGATCTTTATTGTTTTTATGGCAAGTTGTTGGTTCAGTACAGATGTATTATTTAGTGTACCCATTCGCTGGCTATATCTGCTTATCCTTGCAGGGTCGCAGGGTGACTGGTATCTGCTTCTTGCCATAATTGGGGCGAAAGAAACCAATTTATAGAGACCATTTGTGTTTTTGAACTGTGGGAGGAAGCAGGAGTTGATTTTAGGTCAAGTGGCAGTCCCTGACCAGCCAACCTCAGACAAGCTCTGAGCTGATATAAAGAAGCCTAAAAGTCTGCACTTGTACTTTAAATTGGGTAGCCTGTGTAGGGATACCGACAAAGAATTAACATACATAAAGTGCTTTTCAAGGGTCAAAGATTTAATACCTGCATTTTGGACCAGCTGCGGATGATCCATCGAGATCTTACTTAGGCAGGTAGAATGGGAAATAAAAGAGTCAATACGTGAGGAGATAAAAGCATCAATAACTATTCCCTGCTCAACACTATAAATTATAGCCTCTCGGTTTTCCAGTATTTCTTACCTGAAAGAATGAAGAACAAACAAAACCCTTCACATAATGAGTTATCAGAATGGGAGCGCATCAATAAAGTAAGACATTTTAAAGACTTCAAGTGTTAAAGTTGTGCAAAATCTGACTTATTTCCTCGCCTTTATACCTATGAAACATGTTTTTCCAAACACCAATATACATAAAAAATAGAAAATACTGTGACAACAGCTTCAGAAATATAGCATGAACCTCCCCTTCATCCCCACCTGGGAAGGCCAGAGATGTACGGCGACACATCAGAACAATGACATAAAAGCAACAGAACGGTAATGCAAAAATACAGGAACTAAATGCATCATGAATGCTACATACATCATGCACGTCACACAACTTTTTGAGAAATAGACCTGAATTTATCCTCCATGTTTGGAGCTATGAGAAGCGTTATTAGGTACTTCTATACAGCGGCGTTACTTTTTAGAACAACTATTCTTGGAGCTGTATGTTCAAATGAAAGTAAAATCCACAAGTAGAGATCTCCAGGACATGGTTAGTTATGGTTATAAGCAACCAAAATGGTAACATTTCATATCAAAATAAAGGTCTGAAACTGATTTTTCTGAATGCAGTTGATGTGTAAGGGCTACAGCATTGCAGTGGTTTCAATCTTATTTGGGAGAGCAACCTTTTCCAGTCAAACTCTGGGAGCTGGTGAACTCTGCTACCACAGGGCTGGGTTTTAGGCCCCTTGTTTTTCTCTTTACGTCTGCTTCCTCTTAGTTCTGTTTTCAGAAAACATTGGGGTTTCTTTCCACTTTTACGCCGATGATAGTCAGTTGTATTCATAGTCATCTGTCTGGACAGCAAGACAAGTACTTCTCATCAGATTCACTGTTTAACTGTCTTGCTGACATAAAGTCCTGAGTGGCTTTAAATGTTTTAAACTTCAAAAACAAATGTGTTGGTCTATGGTGGCACATCTAAGCACTCTAACATAAATCTTGGCTCCTTTACACAGTACGTTAGGCTGATCATCAAAAGTCTGGACGTAAAGATGAACACAAATCTTAAACTTGGATGCCAGATTAAGCCTATCATTTTTTCATTTGAGGCAGTTAGCCAAAATGAAGTCGATTATCTGCAGCTTTTTGAAACGGCGATTCAAGCTTGTGTTACATCGATGTCGGATTACTGTAACTCGCTTTATTTTGGGATTGGTAATATCTCCATTAGTCGACTTCAGATTGTGCAAAAGGCTGCAGTGCGACTTTTAACTGGAACAAGAATCTCTGAGCACATTGCCCCCATTTTGACTTCTCTCCACTGGTTGCCAGTACATTTCATGATTTGTTTTAAAGTTCTTTTATTTGTTTCTAAATCTCTTCGTGGCCTCCCCCTCACCCCTCCGAGTTATTATTGTTACATTCACCAGCCCCCTCTCTCAGGACTGCCAACCAGCAGCTCCTTGATGTTTCTAAATCAAAGCAGAAACTTGAGCAGACCAAGCTTTTGTGGTAGCTGCCTCAAAGTTGTGGAATGATCTGCCTTGTGTATATGAACACCACTTTGCAGACCATTGGTTACTTTAAAGTGCTTTAAAGACCAAAATGGTACGGTATGACACGGTATAGCATAGTATATGGTATTGTAAGGTATGGTATGGTATACTATGGTATTGTATGGTATGGTACATGGCGTATGATACCATAGAATATGGTATCTGGTAGATAAATGATATATGATATATGGTATGGTATGATATAGCATTATAGTAACCTATCTGTTACACTGGATCCCTTTATCCTACAAGGTGAATTGAGTTTAGAAAGCAAACAGATTCTTTGAATTATGAATTCAAATAACTTTTTTTCACTTGCTAATATTTGGCTTGATGATCAAATCAAATTTTATTTGTATAGCACGTTTCAGCAGCAAGGCATTTCAAAGTGCTTTACATCATAACAAACACAAAAACACAAAGTCATGTAACATAGAATAAACAATCAAAACGTTAATTTAGACGGCCGTCAAATTTATAACTTGTTATCCATTTATCTAAATGTTTTACTTTGTGCGGATCCTGATCTTTGACATACTTCCAGTCGTTTGATTTTAGACTGTCTATTGGCTTATTTTTACTTATCCCTTTCCCTATTTTTTTTTTTTTTTTATTAAATTTGGTCCAGTTTATTGACGCCTAGGGAGTCCTAAAAACTGGGGATCTGATTCAGTAGGCCAGCAATTAAAACAACTTGTGGTAACTCCCGCTTCAACTCTTTCGAGAGGGGGGTTCTTCCTGTGCATCCACAAGAGGTTTGCTGCTTACAACCCTACTGTTTTATATGAGATAAAATACCAAATGGTATTTATGTTAAATTCCTCCACATTGGTTTTATTATGTCGAACATGAAAAAGTAGCATTAGTAGAACCCGAGTTTTCTAACTTAACACTTGCTCTGCATGAACTTTGACAATTTTGTCACTGCCACGTTCTGCTGCTGTAATAAATCAACTTTGATGTCAAGCTAAATTATTCCTTTCCCCTTCTTAACTTTCTGACTAATAATAGGACGTGGGATGACAATAAATAACAGCAGACTGACACCTCATTCCGTTTCCCATCTCCAAAGCCTTCAGCGTTGTACTGACATACACAAAAGCATAGCATCCACATCAATCTCATACAGACACAGATGCTGCTCTACACATTCCACCTGCCTCACCATGTCTGCCAAATTAATCCGAGTGAGGAGATGAGTTTGGGATGAATTCATCTCTGCTGGATGAGAGAGCAGCTCCCATATGCTGGGCCTGCTGGGAACCTGAGAACCATATCCTTATTTCCCCGGAGGTGCCCGTCGGCGTAACCCAGACCGAAACATGGACACACTAAATGGAGTTGAGATAGGAGTTATCTGTACAGAGTGCAGAGATCGCACACACATGAACACGCACACACACCAGCATATCGACGAAGCGGTTCATATCCTTAATGTGACCTATTTCTCCTTATGTTACCTGGTGTTATGATCGCTTCTTATCTTCTGTCTGTGAGGCAGCCGAACGTCCGGGGAAAACTATTTGTCGCCTTGAATTTAAATCAGTACAGAGCCTGAACAAAGTAGTGGAATACACACGGGCAGCAGATGGGGAGAAATATGAACCATGAAACCAGAGAAATGTTCCACATGCCTGAAAAACAACCTTCAACTGTATGTTCACGAGTCAAGATATTCACATGAAGACACTAATATGAGCAACAGTTTTGGCACACATTTTTGCATGGCGGCACGATAGACAGGCAGACACTCGCAAGCTTCCATGAACATTCATGGCTCATAATCAAAAGACATTAAAACTCCTTTAATATAATAATCATGCCTCATGGTCTTTTTCATCCCTAAAACATTGTTGGAGGCATTTTGCCAATAAAGTCAAACAAGCTCTAACAACTCATAGACTGGCAACCAAAAGTTCAAGTAACAGGAAACTCTTTAAAATGGGATTTTAATTTTGTTGGCCTTTTGTGGTGACGCTAAACAGTAGGTTGCTTAAATTAACTCGGTGTAAATGCCCAAATTAATTCTTTACCTGACAGATTTAGGTAAACAGTTTTCTTTTCACCAACGTTTCTCCTGTGACTTTAAGTAAAATCGTATATTTGGCGTGTTGGGAATCTCCCAACAAGAATTTTACAGAAATGTGAGGAGGGAGCTTAAAACTACGCCGGCATAAAGAGGAATTTACAAAAATCAAAAAATTTGAGCTCATCACCAAAGATAAATCGTCAAAAGTACTAGTGCAAAATACTACTCTGTAATTATAAGAAGGGTAAATTTAGTAAAATTCTGCCAACAGTACCAAAACAAAAAAAAAAGTATTATAAATATTTATGATTGCAATGTTAATTTATAATGTAAATCAATAGAGGTAAAATCAGCAACAAACCTGCAAACATAAGGGATGGAAGAGATGGTAACAAGTCTTCTCTCTAAACAGCCAAACAAGACTTTCATGAAAGGGAATTTAATCCAAAATGAAATCATGTTTTTTTTGAAAACATAATAAGCATGTGGCGGTCAAATCTTGACTCCTCCTCCTTCACAAAGCTTTTTGCACATTGGACCACCACTTGCAAGGAGGAGTGTAAAGATTTAAGTGCTGTGGAAGTGAGGCATCAGGTGGGAGAGTACCTGCTTAGTGGTTTTAGTTCGTGGATGTCTGTACTAGCCATTGCAGTCTATTACAAACATTATGCTCAAGCATAAACTGGTTCATAAGTATTCTTGCACCATGTCTGTTTGTCCATAATGCCAGCCCAGGTCTAGTTGCGATCCTATAGTATCACGTTTACAGTGCGAAATTTGGTTTGTTTGTGGATATGTTAGCCTGTTTCTAGGATTCTCCTAATGTTGATTTTTTTTTTTTACCAACTTGTGTGTTTTTGGAGGAGATATTTTCAGAATGAATTGGGTTAAAATTTATACATGCAACTGTGGGAACAACATTAGTAACAGCACACTGAATGACGCCACAAGAGCCTTCCCCAGGAGGGGTTTTAAACCGGCGGCAATAATGAAATCCTTTTCATGGACAATTATGAACACACAGAGAGCTTTGCAGATGAATGTGGGCCCCTAGGGGAGATTTTTTTGTTTTGCTTTTTAAATGTTAGACTGGCCTTTATTCGTCACACAACAGCTCAGAAATCTGGTTTTGGAAATGGTCAGGACATGTGCAAATAGCTCTATTTGAAAATGTCTTGTTTTTTATTGCGTTCATCCAACAGGTCAGTTGGACAGTAGAGCATTTTTTTTTTTTTTTTTCAAAATACTTGTGCCCATTATTCATTTTAGAGTTCTAGTCCAAACATTCAACCATCAGGTCATAATGCCAAGGATTTGAGCTCAGATCGGATGCTTCCCTTGGTTGAAAAGACCGAGCAGAAGATCTTTGGCATATGTAGAGTACAACCAGTACCATAACCAAAATTTCTATGGCTTTTACAGAGTTGTTGTCCACAAATCTATGTCCATCTAATCCTGTCATAAATTTTAAACAAACAAGTTGAGTTTTTGGTATGGAACTGCTGTCCCATAGTTTCATATCTTTATTTATGATCGCCCTTATTGGCCTATTTTAAACCAGGTTGTGCTTTTTCCAGCTCTTGACTAATAACCTTTGTGCAGTGATGCCATATTGTTCATTTGTAACTTCTCTACAAGTTAAAGGATGCAAATAAAGGCAAAACAGTTTTTGTTTGTTGTCACTTTATTGTTCATTGTTTTTTAGTGAAACCTGCTTTAGTCCCGCCTCCCCATGTTGCCCCTGCAGTGTTTACATAGCACTGTATTATTCAGCCCTCCAGCTTCTCATTTATAACCCTCCCAATGCTGTTCCACTGTCTGTTAATTAGACTCACAGATTCCTAACTTCAGTGATTCATCTTTGTGGACATTAAAGCTCCATGTTTTCAGTCACTGTTTGGTAGATTTCATCCTCGTCACAGAAATGGATCATAGAGCAACAAAGGAAGTTTTCTTGGGTGGATTCTTCATGCTTTTCCTATCATCATTTTCACAGTAATCTCTAAAAGAGAAATGTGCTGGTGCCATGCGAACAGAAAAGACACACTCTGTCTTAACATTACTTGGTACAAACAGTGTCGGCAAGGATAAGCAAGCTCGCTCTGGAGGGAACTCGATGATGTAAGTAAATAAACTCTTATTAAATGAAACGAAATGAATTACAAAAGGCCAGAAAGAAAACACAAAGGACGAAAGAATAAAATGTGACAAAAGCTTGATGTAACAAAAGAACAGGAACAAACCCGAGGCAACGGCGCCGATGGAGGGAGGAATTAACCAAAGGCAGGTGTGGGAGTTGGGAAGCTGAAAGCCCGTGTTCAGGGAGGAGAAAGCAAAACCAGCTGAGGAACACAAATATGATGCCAAACCCTGAAGCCCAAACAAACAAATATTTGAGCGAAATAAACTTAACCTAACCCAAAAATTGTTGCAAGACAAAGTCATGAAAAAAAAAAAAAAAAACAGCACAGGAGCAGAAACGGACACGAGGTTCTGCCCATCTGCAGAAATTGTTTTCAGAAATGCACAAACTGTTGTGCGAAATGTTAATAATAATGTCAGAAATGCAAAAATAAAACTGTAACACCAAACCTTATCTCGCAATACGTTGCATCATATTTTAGATTAATAGTCTTTAGCACTGCTGCTCAAAGTAGCAGGTTTCTCATATATTTACTGTTTTTATTTTTAAGGCATTATTACGACTGTCATGATTGATGGGTGTCCTCCTCATGCACATGCTGAGTGTCATGCATGCCAGTGGGCGGAGCTACGGCTCCTGGTATTTGTTAAGCATCTCTAAATTGGTCCCATTGTTTATGAAATCTTGTCGTTCATTTAGATCCAGTTTCACAAGCTAATGTTACAGAACACTGTCTTCATAAAGATGCATCTTTTTTCCTAGCAACCGTTTCAAACAAGTCACAGTTTTACCAATTTGCATGGTAACTTTGGCCTGTAGTGTCTGTGGTGGGATTTTTAGAGGCTTTTGCAGACAGATCTAGAAGAACATTCACTCCCGGGAAGATTTATTGGTTTTCCAAAAATGGTTTCTTTCTGTGAATAATTTTCTCAGTGTCTAAATTGCGTGGAAAGAGTTTTTTAACCCTTCTCGGGTTGATGGGCAGCAGCAATTGCATCCATAAATTGTCTTTCATTTATTTTCTCTGTAGAGTGTTTTTTTTTTTTTTTTCATAGCTGTATAGAAAAATATTATTAAACAAACTTCTCAATGTAATATTCTACAAAAAAAAAAAATCTTTTGGATATACAGCACAAGTACTGAAAAGTGTGCAGCTTCTTTTGACATCTGCTCAAACTCTCGAAGCTCTGCATCACAACTTGGCAAATTCTTTTTTTACGTGAAGGACCTGATGGAAATTAGAAAGAGATTTGTCACTGCAATAAAACAGACGCAGGAGTTTTAGCCACGGCTGCGTTACGCTTCGACAGACGAGAGAAACAAAACAGGCGCTCTGGACCTCATATGTCATCCTCCGGACGCGCCGTGTCTGGATATGCTCAGCGTCTATTGCTACGATGAAGTCGTATGACACAGCATGGCAACCATCACACATCCATTTAAATATCCCAGAATTATCTTTAGGTGAAGCATGTCTTTTAATCTTAGTCTTCAAATGAGCTATAGATATGTAAATATTACAGTTTAATTAACTCCCAGCAAGCTCCAAAAGAAAAAAAAAAAAAAAAAAAAAGGATTTTGGAGAAGTTTAATGCTTTTAAAAGTCAAACATATTTTTAGGCTCAACCGTGGCCACAGGGGCACAGATGTCCATATACAGTATGACTTTCCCTGCAGGCATTCATAACTCATAACATAATAATTCCGCCAAATGTGATTGAGGAGAAGATTGCATTTAGACATACAATCTTCATCGGCACAGACTAAACACGGGCTGCAGGTTTTTCAAGTAAATATTATGGCACAGCTGGAGCAGGCTAATTCCTTTCATGAAACACTAAAGTCGTGGCATAACTGAGTGCACAAATCTCCTCCGAAATCATACCCCGCTTACCGCATATCCTGCAATGCCGTACGAAAATCAGATACGGCTCCGATTCCTGATCGCTATCTAATAGACAGGAAATTAGACGTGTGAGGCTGGGGCCAAACTAAGCAGAAGCAAGTTTCTCTGATTGGGGGCCCCCATCTGCAGTCTGTAGGTTGGAAAAGACGCAGTCACATACAGAAACGGAGGGACTCGAACTCATTCACACACACACTGGCGCAGAGGCCAGGAAGATGATGAATGATGCTTGGGCTCGGAAGGTTGCACTTCATTAAGGAGGAGGACAAACCCAGAGCCAAACTCAGTGGTCTGTTTATTCTTTCTGGTCTCAAATGAGCCAGACGAGACACCGGGAAACAATGCTGGGTATCAGCCGGTGGCCGCTAACGCGCGCTTACTCTCTCTCCAACGTGTTCCACATCATCCACGCGCTAAAGCTAACCAGTCAGCATCGCTATGATGGATCACCCAGCAGGACTGGAAGTCAAGCTGGGTCTAATGTACTCTCCCATGTCCCATGATTATTATTACACCCCGGGACGAGTCGTCTGTCAGTGGCACCGCCTTGGGCTGCGTTACCGATACGGCAGTGTTTCATCGCGAGCATCAGGACTTCTGTTGGTTATTAATGTCTTTGTGTGAAGGCTTCGCAGCAGCTGTTTATGGAGCCACATGTTCATGTGTCAACAGAAGAAATATAGGAACTTTCTCAGGGAATCATTATGGGTTTCGAGCTGCTGAAATGGTAAATAAAACCCATTTGACGGCGAGGGTTAGTTGAGCAGTTGAGCACTGAGCTCGTACACACACATATTTGATATCCGTCATAAAGAAATGCTCGGCGTATGAGCCAAAGGCACGGCGAGCAGCGAAATTCCTCGGCCTCTTGAACTTTTCGACATTTTGTTAAGTCACAACCATAAACCCAAACACATTTTAACCTGATCCTTTCGGACTTGACCAACCGAGACTAGTGTTTGTTTGCAGAATGGATGGACAAAAACACCTTTTTTAAAATAAAAATGTGGAGAGTGACATTTATATTATTAAGCCAAGAAATATCTCTCCCTTTAGTTACACAGAGCAGCTCTTTGGGATTAGCATCTGAAGACTGAAATTCCTCCTTGCTCAACCGAGTTCAAGACCAATCAGAATGGATGCAGCATTTTTGACTCTTGACACGGATTCTCAATCCTTTCCTGACTGAGTGTGGAGTAAAGCGCTTTGGAGTCCTCTGGACTGGATAAAGTGCCGTACCATTTACAATTGTATTACTTTCTAACGTCATCATCCTGCTGGAGTCAAAAGACTACCGCAGTACGAAGTCTTTTGAAGCCTCTGTATGGTTTTCTTTTGACATCGCCTTTTATCTAGCTCTCAAGCTAAGACTTTCCCATATAGGCTAAGCAGTTTGATTTTGGTCAAACATGGGGTATTGAGAGTAAAGGAAGCACATGGACTTCCTACATTTCAGGTCTCTAACGTATAATTTTTCTGCTGTTTCTTTGCCATGAACTGTTTTTTGTTGATCTCTTATGAAATCTACCTAAAATACATTGCAGTTGTAAAATGACAAAACATGAAATGGCTCAAGGGATATGAATGCCCTTACAGTAAGAAAAATCCTGTATTTGTACGAAGTGCAGAAAACTCTCGTTTCCCTTTGTCTCTGCCAGCTTAGCGACCAGGTGGCTTTGGCAGGACATAATACCTCATCTTCCCCTGGAGCAGCCGCTAACACAAATTAGATGCAGGTTGTTTCTGAGCCAGTGTTGCCGTGGAGCACAGGATCATTCAAGGAAACAACAATGGAATGCAAAATGGAAGCCCTTGTTCCCCTGGCAGAGAATTGAGAAGTGAAACATTCGCTCTATTGTTTGCTTTTCCCAACACAAAGGGGAAAAGTGGGGGGAAAGTGTTGTACCTTTGTTGTCAGCCAGAACAACCCATCACAGAGCTGCGTGGCTGTTGGGTCGTCAAGAATAGGTGTTGGTAAAAACTGCTGCTTGATTGTCAGTGAAATGCCTCATCTCAGAATTATTTTTGGGGACGTTTCGTCGGCTCCAGTCGCCTGTTTGTGCGAATATGTTTTTTGTACAGAATGTGTTCCCGTGTCTGTGTGCGCTCCGTTTATGCTTTACCCACCTTTTAAGTGATGACACAACACATATTGGCCTCGGAGGCAGAGCAGCTATCACAGAGCAGCAGCTTGTCCGGATGGGAGGTCACAGGAAGTGCGTGTCATATTTAAGGTCTCGTCCTCCGGTTTCCTGGTGACACCTCCTGCGGCAGCGGTGTCACCGCACCTAATGAGTCCTCGGGCCTCCGGGGACGTTTTCACACGGTCAAGTCCAAACAGCGGAAATGACTCGACTGTGGCCCTCATCCACTGTACCTTTCTAGGGCAAACAGAAGGCTGCACAGACTCAGCAAAACTCTTTTTTCCCCCCCAAAAGTGAGGACAGGAAATGTAATTTCCCTGGTGTTGGCGTAGTAGTTTCTGCAGCACTGCGGAGACTTTATGATTTTAATATAACGGCTGTAAAGTTCATGCCAAGAAACGTCAGCTGATAAAAAGCCTTTTTAAGCTGCGGTTTCTTTAGCTGTTTACAGTTTCTTGGCTGTAGGTCAGCTGACACTGAAAAGAAGCATCACCTTCTGAAGGAATGCTAAGCCTCTGTCATGCAGTCTTCTGTCATGCTGTATATGTTGGTGTGTTACTATGCAGGTTTAAACATGAGGAAATGAAGGTTTGAGGAACTTCGAGTCCTGCCACGTCTTTTCTTGGATTTTCAATCGTGTGCATGATTTGGAATTTAGGGTTGGCTTTGCAAAGCAGTAAAAAGATATTGTGCAATATCTACATGTTCTAATTAAATCTTTCAAATCAAACCACAAACTGTAAATCAGAGAGCCTGCTCAGAGGTGGTTCATGAGGTAGGGGTTCGTCCTGAAACCCGGGACGGTTGCCGGTTCGTTGTGTCCTTCACAAGCCTTGGCTGCTGGCCCTGGTGGTGAAAGGACCCGGTGGTCGCCGATTGTGTGGAAGCCTTGCTTCTTGTCAGTCTCCCCCAGGGCAGCTGTGGCTTCAATAACATGTCACCACCATCAACATGTTAATGTTACATGATTGGTGGAGTCACTGAGAAAGAGAGTACAAGCCATTTACCAAAGTCAAGTTATGCTAAAACAAGCACTTTTCAAATAATACATCTCTAAAAATGTATCAAACTGGCCTGGACCAAGAGGCCAGAAGGACAACAACTATCAACGTTTGTTCGACATTCAGATCTGGGACTCGTGGCCCACTGTTTGCAGATTTTAAGTGACCTACAGCAAATGGAATCCAAGTATTAACAACCTGATTCGCAAGATGCATTGGATCTCAATCTGATTTAAATCTAGACTTTGACTAGGCCACCCAAGAAATGTATTTTAGACTTGCTTGTGTGTTTCAAATTCTTGTCCTGGTTTATAACCCAAGCACCCATGAGTTTAATGGTCACTGATGGGACTTTATCCGTCAAAGCGAAATGAACGATTCCATCAGTTATGGCAAGTTTTTCAGGTCCTGAAGTCGTGGTGTGACATAGCTGTTTGATGACCAGACTTCACCTTAAGTAGGTTAACCACCCTGTGTTTCTCCTTGAATTTCTTTAAGGGTATTTACTCTCCATATGTGGAAGTTCAATCTTAGCAAGTGTTCTCTCACGCCTCACTTGGCTGCTTGTGTGATCTGTCATTCGAAGGTTGAAGCTCACGTTGTTTACCGTGACAACTTCTGACTCCTTGAGTCACAACCTTTCCCGGAAAACGCATATGCTCAACATCCTCGGCAGCTTCCTGCCTGACTCCTCCCCAGTTCTTCGTTCACTCTCCAGGCTCTTCCAACAATGCTCTCTGTCAACATCATCCGCAGGTACAGAATCTTCCCCAGGATCCTCAGTCTCATCCTCAGCTTCTCCATTTCGTGATCCTCTGCCAGGATCACAACATTTCCCACGGCTATCTTCCTATCCCCGGCCAGTAAACTTGATATTTTCCCTTCATTAAAAAATCCAGCCACTACACTATCGTTTTTTACATCCAATTCTGTTCTTCTTAGATCCTGACAGCTCTGGACATTCTCCAAGTAGTGCATATTATCTTTGTAGAGTAACTTTGTGAATAAACCTTTTTCCTTTTCTATTCCCTGTCTCCAGAGCGATTGCCAGTGTCAGCTTCACACCTAACAAAAAAGCTCCACTTTTGTCTCGTCAGTCTACAAAATATCTTTTCCAAATGTCTTGAAGATCATCAAGATGTTTTTCGGGAAATTTAAGACGGGTCTTTGTGTTCTTTTTGGTCAGCACTGATCTTTGCTTTAAAACTCTCACATGGATGCAATTCTTTCCCCCAGTCTCCTTGAATCATGAACATTGTCTGACCAAACCTGACCTATCTGGGGGAGAAAAACGTAAAAAGACTTCAACGTGTACATGGACACGGCTAGTGGAACCGCAGCAAAACGAGGAATCAACTCAGAAAGGTTGATTACAAACCAATTCTCTCTATTTTTACATTTATTTATTGTCATATATAGTATCCTTTTCATTTCACTTCACAATTTTTGCAAATACTAATAAAACACATTGAGGTTTGAAATTGTAACCTGACAAAATGTGAAAAAATTCAAGGGACTCAAGTACGTCTTCGATGAACCGTCTCAGAATCTGTTTCTGTGTTGTTTTCATTGAAATGTGACGGCTTTGAATTTTGAAAATGGGTTCAGGTGGTGTTTTGAAGCACTGAATAAGACCCATTATCTGTCTGATGCATGGATAAAAAGGCTTTGATTTGAGTGTCTCTTTCAACCCAGCACTTTGTTCATGAGTGGCAACATACCCTGGATGAAACATCAGTGCCACGGCTCAAAAGGGTTAGTCGAGATACTATAGATCTCATTTAAATCAATCGAAATTGCGAGAATACTTTGAAAAATTGTGAGCATGGAAAGTGTGACAAATCCAGGAACAAGTCAAGTGATTTAACTTGTCGTCAGGTTCTGAAAAGTGTGGAGTCCGAGGCTTCTTATGAAAAAGAAAATGTGGCCGTTTGAATGTTGTCATTAACCTTATCTGATGTATCTGTGGCTGTTAAAGTCTGTTAATTTACGGTACTTTGCAAAAGCCCCATGATTGGTGGCAATAACAAGGCTTTCTTTCAAACTTGCATCTTATTCACCAAGAAAAAATACCCGTGAAAAACCAAACCGAGCCCGGTATGTTAATGACCTCTGAAGCGTCTCCGACGTATTCTCTAAACAAAATAAATTCAAACACAAAGTTCACCATTTTAAGGCCTATAAAACTGATAATCAAAGCATGGTTGGCTTCTTCCTGACTTCAACTAATATATTTTGAGAAAAAACTGAAAATCCCCACTTTCTTTGAAATCATCCTTTTTCCTCCCTTTTTGCTTTGGCGACGTGTTCCTGGTTTTGTCGTTGGAACCTTTGACTAATACAAATTCATATTTTATTAACTGTTGTTTCAGCAGTCTGGGATTTTACCTCCATTGGTGGTAATGTAGATGGGAAAATGAGGCAAATGAGCAAAATTCCTGATGTGTTTGTGTTGCTAAGTGTTGCACCTTACTGTTTCTTCATTGTATTGTTTCTCTACTGGATCCAGGATGTTTGAGGCTACCATCAATTTGAGCAAAAAAACCCAAAAACAATTTCCTGTAAATTATACGTTGTATTCCACCTTCTTTTCCTGAGTTCACTGAGTGCTCTGTAATTGTACTGTAATGTCACATGAGTCACTGTCTGGATGAATATGCCTTTTTTTTTAATCCACATGGGGCAGGTAGTGCGCTTAATGACATATTCAATATTACTATTATTTAAAGAGTGCATTAATTTTATGTTTACAGGAAAAAGAAAATAGCTTAAAGCTGCTCAGGAATGAGTCATGAAGACATTCTGTCTTTCTATTCTATTTATTCATTTCTGCGCCAGCAGGAGAAATATTTCAATAGTTATTGGTTTGTGGAGATTAACGGCTTTTATACGACAAGTCGCAGGGACGGTAATAATGACAGGGACGCACGTCACAAAAAAAAGAAAAAAAAAAAGCTCGTGGCAGCCAGGGCCACGGCTCGCCGAGAATGCGAGACTTTCATCTCAGCTGATAGAAATGTCCCCCCTCCACACCCACACACTCCACATAAAAGTAACGACTTCAGCCGTAATTACCTGATGCAATCTGTATCCTGAGCTGCTCTTATCACATCCCTCTTGATGAAGAGGGGAAAAAAAAAAAATCATCACAGCTGTAATCCTTTTCTCTCGCTCAGACAAACGCGCGCGTGGAAAACAATGCGATTGATTTAGCGTGATATCTGTGTTGTCTTATTTTATAATTAGAGCTGAATTTTAAAGTCTGTTCTGAAACGGATTTAGACCTGCGCTTTGACTGGGCCAACCTGGTACATGAATTTATCTGAGCCATTCATTTGAAGCTCTGCCTGTGTGTTTAGGTTTGTCATCCCTCGTCTTGCGGACTCCCTGAGTTTTTAGGTTTCCCTTCCCAACTTGCCTGTATTTGCCCCCATCAGTCTTCCTCCTAATTCTGATCAGTTTCCTTGTCCCTGCTGAGGAAAAGCATTGAACCCAACACGCAATTTGCAAGCAAGCCTTCATTCAATACTGGCTTCATCAAACAGTTTGTTTCATGACGCAGTTTGTTCATCAGCGTTTTAAGGAACATCAGAAGTGGCTTGATTTGTACAGAGTTTGAATTACTCTGCTTACTGATCACATGACTTTTGAAGGCAGTTAGTTGCATGAGATTTCATTTCCTCATCGCAATAAACAGGGCTGAATGCAAGTGCATGTCACACTTTGAGATCCTTGTATGTAAAACATCAAGTATCCGCTTGTTTCAGCTTCACAATCAAACCTTACTTTGTTGTGGTTCACAACGCAGAGCAGCATTGAGGTTTTCCACCGTAATGCAACAAAATCTTTAATGCATTATTTCACGTACACTGAAGAATAAACACCAAGAGACTTTTCTTTGTAGCCAAGCAACACTGGAACAAAACGAGTTTTGAGGAAGGAGAAGTAACTGTGAATTTCAGTGTTGCTAGCAAAAGCAGCTTGAAATGTCACAAATTTCGCACTGCTGGTCTGCATTCACCACCAACCAGATAAAGCTGAGTGCTCAAGTTTCATTTCTCTGATCCTCCAGTTTTTTATGTGTTTGTTTGGGGGGCGGGGGGGTTTGCAGCACTGTCTGATTGTTTGACTTTGGGAAATGTGTGTTGAGTGTTTCTTGTCAGAGAGGGGATCTGCTGAGATGAAGTCATCCCAGTTTGGCAGAGTAAGCTGCTCCAGTGTTTGAATGTCGCAACATCTGGCCTCCTCCCGACTTAAAACGCGCACAAACTCTTTTTCTGGTTCCGTTTTGTCCCAGAAGAAGGGATGAAGATTGGGTCGATGGTAGGAAAAGAAACAAGTGACACAATTTTGGGGAAAGATTGTAGTTTTAATGCCCCCTTGAATCTATTGCCGAAATGTTTTTGTTTTAATTTTAGCGAGGGGCAATAAAAATGAAGCATGGGGTAAATATTTTTTATATTGTTCGTTTTGGAAATGTCGTGGTTGGATATTGTTTGCACATAAAAAAAAAAAAAAGTAAACAAAGAAAATATGCATGTAATGGAAACTTTTGTGTAGGAGATGTTGGGGAAATTTTAAGTGGGGGGAGATCAGGGCACGTTTAGAAACTATTATCTTCAATAACAACATGCATACAAATCAATGGACCGTTATTGTCTCACAGGCTGAGAGTGGATCAAATTCAGAAGAAACAGATAACCAATCACAGCCTGAATTAGAGACAGGCATCTAAACTGATTGGTGTGGGGAAACAAGCCAAGGAATCGAAGTGCATTATGTTTATGAATACAAACTGCTGCACTCTGGCGGGCCAGACGGGCAGCTTTAAATTGAAATCAAGAGAGTGCATGCCGCGCTCTCATTATTTGCTGCACGCAGACGTACACAAATCAGCAGATTGACAGATGCAAAAACAGCGGAGGAGCACTCGAACACATGATTCAATAATGCGGAAATTGGAGCAGCAGCCTTTTTATTGGGCTCATTTGATCATACCTCGAGGCACGGCTTCCAAAAATAAACTAAATAATTGAGAAGGTTTAAAACTGATCATTAAGGCGGCTTTTCAGATGAACGCTCAGCATGACTGTAAATGATGTCTTTGGTGTTGCAAGGAACGCAAAACAGGTAAACCATTTCAATAAAAAAAAAAAAAAAAGTCACAAAATGGCATTTCACACAAATGCAATTGACTGACTAAAGTGTGAGGAGTAAATGCCGAGATGTAATGGATTACCAAAGTCAAGACTCATCACTCATATATGGTGCAAAACTCAGACTGAATCTCTTTGTTCGCTTCCTCCGATGCCGTTGCTAAAACTAGCAGATTGCAATTTTAAAACGGCGCAGAAAATCTTTGTGCACAACTTCTGTTTTCTGATTGGTCCGGCAAAAAACATCGACCCAGAGACAATCTGAGTCTATGGGAGAAAGCCCAGGCTGTGCTGGAAGCAGTGATGTTTTTCGAGTGGAATTGCACAGGAAGGCCAGGCTAATAAAATCAGCAAGTAATTCAACCCTTTTTGTATTTAACTAACATATGCTAGAAGACAACAAATGCATATTTAAGGTTAAGACTCTGGCACATGAAGAGGTATGTAACAAGAAAATGTTCTAATCTCAAAGCTGTGATGACGCCTGGATGTATAGGTTAGGTTTGGAAAACTGTGATCTTCCTCTTTGTTTTCGTCCTGAAGCTCTGCCCACCTGCAAATCCTCGGCTTAAGCCGCTCGCCCGTCATCCTGTGTCCCACGCGTTGTGCCAACTTGTCAGACCGTCTGTTTGTCCGTCACAATCGCACACAAGCTGTGCAAGCATGACGACGTGCAGCTGTGGGACTCTAAAGGGATTGAACTGGACTGATTAGCCTCTGTAGTGATTCTTCCCCCCCCCTCCAAGTTGGGATCTGAGCGACGGCAACGACGCGGTGCAGTGTAGCAGTCGTGGAAAATTCCAACACAACCTGAGACGAAGAAGAGCGAGAGCACGAAACTGTAGTAAATAATGAAAAACGGCTTGGACTGCTTGGACTTTGTGAGCCCTGCTGGCTTTTAAATCAAGTCAGCTCCTCGCCTGTTTCTGACCTCCTCAGTTTCTCGCACTAAAAAAAAACAAAACAATTTTGTACAAGTAGATTAAACGAACCTAGTACAACTTGAGCAATTTTCCTCTTCAGGATCTTATGTGTTTCCTTTCCTTTTTTTGTCAGTCAGGATGTGGCTTTTCTGATAATTACCACTTTTTTCCCCCCACATTTTGTGGCTTCTAATAAATGCAAATTATGATTATAAAAAGAAAAGAAAGAAGACATCTTTATGGAGGAAATTTAGCTGACAGATTACTTTAATTTGCTGCAGACCCTAGATTTGTAAATATTTTTTAGTGTCGCTTCATGTGCCATGTGTTTGAAAGTTGCATAAAATGCCGGCTTTAGCACATTTGCTGCATTATTTCTCTAGACGAACCAAGAATCTTGAATTGGAAAATGTCCATCATTGCACTCTCCACCTCTGATTGTTGTCATAAAACTGTCTTAGGTAAACCACTTTAAGTTGTTTTGCTTGTTTGTTTCCTTTATATTCCTGTAAGGATGATAAAGTTGCTTAGCCATATTCCTAAGAATGTGAGAATATTTCTGTATTTGACAATAAAATCATTAGCTTCGACTCTTCCTCTGAAATTCTTTCGGAAAGATTCTCATCGTCTATTACAGCTTTCTACGGAAACCCATTAGAACTGACCTTTCCTGTTGACCCTGCTTGAGCTGGAGCACCAACACTTCAGATGATGTTAAAAGGCCTCAGTGGGGTAAAACGCTGGTCATTTATTGTCTCTCTTTTCTGTCAAACTGCGTTCTGGCCACAGGTTCTCTACCACTGAGGACACTAATGACATAAACTGAAGAGGTCTGATAAATGTGTGTAAAAAAAGAAAAAAAAAAAGTAACTGTGTATATCTTTCTATCCAGCTATCTATCTTTTTATTGATTGAATTATCAACATTACATCAACGGTTTCAGTTTAGTGACACTTTCACTGGAACATTTTATGGAGAAATTGTGTTACCACCTCCAACATTTCACATGTTCAGAGCTAAAACTTTTTTTTATTATTACTATTCTGAGCAGTTGAAAAAAACAAACTGTCTACTGTATGCTGAGAAACATAAATGTAATAATTTGATGTGCTGTACGAGATTAGAGCAAAAGCTAATTCGCACCTGCAGGCCCTTAAGGAAGGAGAAGGAATTTTAAGAAATATAAAAAAAACAAGAAAAAAAAAACCCAAAATAAACTTAACGCCTGAGAAACCACTCCCGCAGGCTCTGAATCAAAATAAAGCATTCAGGTTCATAAGAATTTGTCACAACGTGTGTTTGATGGTGGACCCAAACGCAGCACACTGAGAAGTCGTATTGAGGATTTCATGGAAAATATGATCAAAAAAACGTATAGAAATCACATTAAACCAAGGGAGCCAGAGCAGAACAAAAACCAAAAATCCCAGGAAAGGAAGCGGCAGGGAACTGATGGGGAAACAATGGGATACAGTGGGACGAATCGGCAAAAAGAAGGAGGAGCAGAAGCGTTTAAGTACTGGGAGAGTGAATGTTGGAACAGTGGACCCGGGTGAGCGAGGGGAGAGAGAGAGAGAAAGTAGCACACGGGGGCGAGGGAGAGCAAACAGGAGAAGAGGAAATGAACCTACCACTAAAACATGAGTGGACATAAGGAACAAAATTAAACTAAAACCCAAGAAATAATTAAACATGATAAGCTAGAGTCACTAAGAAAGGACTGACTAAAGTGAAACGAGGCTGATCTAATAAAAGGAAGAGACTAAGGAATACAAGGTAACAATAAAACTTGAGTAAATAAATCAAACTCCAAAACAACTCAGGACCTGAAAGAATTAGCATTTGGTGACTGACTGCAGCTAAAAATACTGAACAGAAATGTCTTGTTTTTGTCATTCTTACTATCATGAAGACAACATTAAAAAATGTCCCCTTCTAACAATTCTAACCAATGCAACTCAATTATACTCAATTGTACAAATGTATATATATATATATATATATATATATATTTTATTTTATTTTTTTTTTAAATTTTCCTTAGCAGTCAAACCATTATAACAACAAAATTCAACAGTTTTTCCAAAACCTAACAACACAATGTGGCATCGATGGAAAATAAATTTGTAATTGAGCTTTCGTTTCTTTCCGTCTCTCTTTTCTTTGACTCCTTTCTGAGGGTAAACCCCGAGCACAGCTGAGCATGCTGTCATGGTGCCTCTTATTTGCTCTGCTGCTTTCAGGATTAGCTCCCCGCTTCCGTCTGAGGAAGCCTCATCTAATTATGAAAATAGATACATCAGTTCGCTGATGAACGTGCTCAGAGAGGTAATTAAGTCACCGTTTCGCACAGGTTCATAGATACACCAAGCAAGAAAATTATGGACTTGCACATCTACTGCCTCCAGCACATGGAGTAACTCGGCTGTGAAGATAAGCTAATTCAGTGATAAAGATTTTTTTTTTTTTCCCCCTGGAGAATGGATTAATAAAGTTAAGATTTTCTCAAGCCAACGTTGTTTGCACCGACAGCGAATCCCATCTTCTACTCTCATGTAGCGTGTTTGTCACTAAACGTTTTGGTAAAAATGTTTTTTTGCACAATGCATCTGTTCTTATTTAGGGTCATTAGCATTAGCAATAATCAGATTTGATGCAGTCAAAAACAGTGGCTGTACCTGACATGGTTGTGTGTGGATGTGCTTCTATAAATCTTTTAAGCGCAGTTTAGCTGGATGATGGCACTTTTTGCTTTTCACTTCCGTTGACCATGTGACAATGACGGTAACGTTTCTATCCAATTCTATCCTCACTGCATAATTCTTTACTTTTAGTCTCTGTTTTGTACCTCGGGAAATCTACAAAAGCTCTCTTTAGCAGATTCGACTCACAGATAAAACCGTGAGCTCTGTTGCTGGTTCAGCTTTTCTCTGGGATGTTTAGTTTGGAGGTCTCAGCCCGATACTCTAAAACCAGCCTGGAGACATCGACTGTCTGTGAACTCATCACAGTTTGGCTCAGATTGACACTGATGTCCTATGATTACAAATTGTTCATGGCTGCCGTATTCAACATAATTAATCAGGCCAGCAAACAAATTGCAGAAGTTCTAGTTCACAGCACATAATTTGCCGCCAGAGGTGGATTCATATTTCATGGCCTGACATCACATCGGCCATACAACGTTGTATTTTATTTGTTTGTTTTTCTTTGTTTACTTTTGAAGAAAATTATGTCTTTTAATGAGTGTGGATAGATCATATTATCTTATTAATCCTTTAATTACAACAATGTTGCTTTAAAAAATCTGGAATAAATTCCTCAGAAGTATGTTAGTGGCTAAAAAGTCTTGGCAGCTTTCCAAACACTTAATATTTCCGTAAATAAAGTTTGACAGCCTGCAGAGTTCAGCCACAGTATCCCCACATTCACTTTATATGAATTTATTTATTTTTTTGGCATAAGTATCTCTAAAAGTCATTTAGTTGTCAAACAGCAGAAATATATACAAAGCATGTTTTGCTTTGTAGAGACAAATCTTTGCCATGGTGCATAACTTTCCTTCAAAAAGAGACCTTCAGAAAGAGTCATCCTTTACAACACCGACCTGACAAAAGGCGTATAAATTTTGTATACGCAAAAATACCCTACCCTGTTCTCAAAAAAAAAAAAAAAAAAAAAAATCAAAAGAAATCAAAAAAGCTTCAAGGCCTGTATTCAATATGTACACCAAGGTCACACGTTATTCCGAGAGTCCATTGGGCCAGCATGTTTGGATTGGAACATTTGTTAAGTGCAGCTGGGCCTGTTTGGCTGTCATGACTCAGATCTTAACAAACAACAGATGCTTGTTGAGCTGTCAGTGAAAACCGAACACGTGAGAGGTGACCTTAGACTCTGATTAGAGGCTAAGAGAGCGGTGTATGTACATTAAGGATTAAAGGGTCACCTTTAACTTAAGAATCTGTATTAATTTTTTAATTACTTGCGATTAAGATTGCCACCAACGTGCTTCCTGACTGGTTTTCCTTATCAGAGTCCTTGTGAGCGAACTGCGGATTCATCGCGCAGATCGTATTTCTGTGCGTCCGGCTCCTTTCCTTCCTGCAGAACACGTGTCACCTTTGCGCACGGATGAGGCAGAGATGTGTTTTGCAGATGAACTTCAGAGGCCCGCAAACGAAGGAAAAAGGAGCCGGTTCACAACTGAAATAAAGCTAACATGAAACCTAAGCAGAGCATTGTCCAGACCTTCAGCCTTCAAGACTAGAAAATGAAATCGCAATTGTATTTTGAAAATGTCCTCAACATCCAAAGGTGAAACGATGGCTGTCTAGCATTGTTAGTTTGTACAATATGGAAATCGGACCGATTTCAAGAGCCAATGTGAAGACGATTTATCAGTTATCAGTTTTGGAAGTGGAAATGAACCCTGTAGAGAATCCCAGCAGTAAACATTAAACATTTAGCATGAACTAACAACCAATAAACACGGCTTATAAAACAGCGTCACACTAATGTTGTTGTAAGGTACAGAATAACTAAGGGTTGCACTTTCTGTTCAGCTTTCTGTTCAGTTCAAGCCAAGTAAAGTCTTTGTGATTAAAGCAGTCAGAGGAGAAAGAACAACAGGAGGATTAGGAAGACCAGGCGATGCTGAACAAGGGACTGTTTACACACTCCTGCTCTACATCTGAGCCTTTTCATTTACAGGCAATTAAGTAACGCTGTAAATACTGAGAGAGCCAGAGGGGCTTGAGGCAAGTGTAAAAATCTGAACTAAAAAGAAAAGAAAATATATTTTAATGCCACTTATCCCTGTTATGTAAATCTTGGATTACATTGATACAAGTAAAACCTATTATAGAAAATTTTATTTGTGGTTAATTTTTTACATTCTTAAGAATTTTGCTGTTTCAAACTGGGTTTTTTTTGTTTTTGGATGCATTTTCCATCTTCCTGATGCGTTTAGGTCCTATACATGATACAACCAGCTCCATTTTGATAGGTTAAACAGTTTCTCTAGTGAATTTAACCTAGTTGGAAAACGTACTAGACATCAGTCTTGCTACAAAAGGACGAGTCATGGGCTATTGGAAAATATCTACAAACACCGTTTTGCTCACTTCTTTAACTGTTTTACCTTTTCACCCGGCAGTAGAAAAGGTGAAATGCTTCCTTAAAGTTTTGCGAACCGCAAGTTTAAATGCTCTGTAGTTCTGGTTCCACACCAGAGTTGAAGAGGCAAAGCCAACACAAACGCTTTAAGCGACAAGACAACATTTGGACTTTTGTGACACTGTTGGCAAGATCAACAATTGCCCGTTTAGTTTGCGTTTCGCTGCCAGAAAACTACCGTGCCGCTGTCCAGCTCAATGATTGCTAAGTTATCATGCAGAGAAGGGCTAATAAGGGGCAAATCATCTTCTCTAACAACCCTGTAATATGAAGCTATTACCCTGTTTGAGCCCTTTATTGACTATAATGAGTCTAGTAGAGCTGTAATCAGCTCAGTGCTGCACGAAGCCTTGGCACATATACTAACCATAAAAATTTTTTTTTTAAAAAGATGAAGAGAGGAAGAAAGGCAAAGACCGCTGAACATTTTCAGACAAGGCCGGATGCCAACAATGCACAAGCTTTATAGGAGGAAATGTATTCATTCCCTGGAGATATGTAACTTGAAATCAGAGCACACGGACACGGCTGCTGCTCAAATGCTGAGGGCACAAAAAAAAAAAAAAAAAAAGGTGGCAGGTTGGAGGCATCACCACCTGCTCCAGACAGCAACATAATGCCAAGGTGTCCCAGAAAACGAAAACACTAAAACCGCATGATATCATAACTTCAACTTCAACATTTTGTTTTGGAGTCCATTATGCTTGACTGTAAAAAAAAAAAAAAAAAAAAAAAAAAGAATCTGTGTGGTTAGATTTGTCTTTTCAGATAGATTTGGCTACATATTGTTTATACAAGGCTGTAAGTGCTAACACGTTTATATACAACAAAAAAAGGCTCATTTGAGCTGATGTATGAGTTGGTTGAGCATAAGACTCAATGTTCCAATAATATGTCCAGTGTCCAAATATTCTTTGGGAAGCTCGTCTCGGAACAGCCTGCTCCTGTAAAACAGAAGCGTGGGAAGGTACTGCTGAAGTTAGAAATAGGTCAGACTGCTCTAAGAGTCTGTCACATTCTTTCCTGTGTTTGTTTTTCTACAGCTACAGCCTCAGTCAGTAGCTAACAGCACATCCAGTGATGTCACCCACAGTCAGAACAGCACGAGACCCAAATGAGGGTCTGCGTGCCAAGTATTGATGAAAGCGCCAATTACAACAGGCAGCAGTGGGTTTTGGAGACATTGCTAAAATGATGCAGGCTGAAGGTGAGTCGGACCAGTCTAGGAAGGTGATGGAAGCAGATCTGAGTCTTCAGACTGGGGAATTGGGCCTACAGCGCAACACTGAATCATCACAACCTCCGTTCGACCTCAGCTGGTTTGGCTGAGACTCAACATGACTCTTCCTTTTACGTTATCAAGAATGTCCGATTAAGATACAATATGTTTTCCTCCAGGAGGAGCGGCCAACATTTGCATACATAAATACACAGGCAGAAAGCCCAAAGCTAAAAGGCAAACACAGATACCACTGAAACAAAAATACTCAAGACCTTCATTACAAACCGCGCAAAAACAGTGACACTGTTACCAAGATAGGATGACATATAAAGTGCAACATTAACAGTAGATGAGCAGAAACATGAAACCATTGAGTTAGTTGGGGCTTTGCTTGAAGTACCACTTTTAGCTAGGCCCCAGAAAACTTAGAAATGTACAAATACACACTAGAATAATGTCTTCATTCAGATCTATCCCAGGAGTTTTTATATAACAGGGGAGATTACATAAACACCCACATGCCACATCCTCTCAGTTGGGACAAATGTTGCATAGTTTTAAACCAAAAATTGGGTCAGTAACATTGACCTAGTTTGTCGATTAGTCAAAAAAAAAAAAACCCTACACGTTTTAAATTATAAACAGTGATTAAATAATCTGATGGCTGGAAAAGAGCTTTTATTCCAAACGGCAGTATTTTTGCCAATATCAAAGTTGATGTGGAGGCGTTATCTGAGTCATAGTGCCTTCAAGAATAACTGCTTACCTAAGTTCCCATCCACATTGTGCTATATCTTAAACATGAAACAGTACCTTGAGTACTGTTTTTTCTTATAGACAGCTACCATTTGTTTTAAAGGCCTGCTCTTCTGATGGCTGGCATCTGAACACTGTTTTGAAGTAGAGCTGCTGTTTGTGTTTCTCTGCTCATCATCGTGGCTTTTGATTGAGAGTCAGACCACAGCATTAATAGGAGCGCAGGTTACTATTTAATTTTCTTTTTTTTTTAAACTTGTGCTTCCGCCAAAGCATGCAAATACAGTGAGCAGTTTTTGTCCTAATCTCATTCGGTGAGTTCGACACGTCAATGGAAACGACGTCAGACGAGGTCAGCCCCCGACAGCAGTAACAGGGTTCTGACAAAATGAAGCGATGCGAAGTTGACAAGAAGGGCAGCGTTCACTGACAGCCAACACTTTCTCTCAAGCCGAGGACGGCAGAGTCTCTGGAGACGGAACGACACTCCCTGTCAAACATACTTAAATCGCCCCGACCTCAAGCGATCGAGGCAGCAGATGTGAATAAACGTTTATAATAATCAGAGGCGCATTTCAAAATTCACGGCCACAACTCGTGTTAAACGGCATTGAGGAAAAAAAAGGGCTTTTCTGTTTACTAAAAGAGACTGTTTCATTCTCACCAGTATTGACATATGTTGCCTTGCATCTCATTAAAGTTCTCAACAAATTGATTTAACAGCCTGCAGAGGACTCCATACAGGTGGGCCCTGAATCCAAATTACACCAATGTTTTCCTTTCTTCTACCCGCATTATCTTCTGTGGGGTTTGGATGAAATGTAACGTTTGTTTTCTGTTCAATTGAGTACAAAAAAAGAAACCTGTTTTAGGTTGTGATTAGCCCCTGTCTCTGTTTCAATCTCAATGTAATCGAAAAGAAAACTTAATTCTGGCAAAGAACAAAGTTTTACTCCCAGTAGAATATTGTTTTAATGACTAATGTGTTGTAATTCACGTATCTTGAACACAACCTGAATAGTATGAATGAATTACTTTTGCACAACAACCAAAGGACAACTAAAAATCCTAGAACACTTGAGAATGTTTAGCTCTTTATTTTGGTACCTTAAACACCAAATATACCGTAATATGGTTTAAAACGCACGGTGTAATCAACCAAATAAGATAATATCAACAATCTTCCTCGGGTACAGCTAATCAGCGCCAAGGAAATAAAATGCCGATCTGCAAATGCCAGTCAATAGTGTGTCAAAGTGCCGTTACGTCCAACTGTTTCGGCTTCTCGATCTGAATTTTCTTTTGAACATTTTAGATATCCTGTATGAAAATATTCATAAATAGGCCAATTTTCTGCCAATAATTTGTAGTTGGGATTCATAGAAAAAGCTCACAAAATGGTCTGCAAATAGCAAATCACAAGTAAGCAAGGGCAGCTCAAACATCAGCAAGGCTCCTAAGGGTGCTGGTCATTTTGACCCTTCGCATTTCCCGCCTTTCCAGTTTTAGTTTTGTTTTGTTCCTGACTTTTTCAGGACATTTTGTGTCCATCGGGGCGATGCTTCATAACCTCTTTCACAACTGAGATTTTGAAGTAATTAGTATTTAGTGGAAGATAAGAACATCTTTTTTATTGCCCGAGTTTCTACAAAGAGTAGCTCACTTTTTACATGTGAAGAATTCACAAAACATTGTGCCTTTGTTTTTGAGTAAAGCAGTATTAACCAGTATTTCCTTTTTTTGTTGAAGCCACTGCTGCAGTGAAGAAAATTATGCAAAAGCCGCAAAGACTTCAACACATGCCGACATCTTTCTTTAAAAATGTGTTAAATAGATCTGAATTTAAATTGGTGACTTCTGTCGGGCGTATGGTGTTTTTTTTTAACATTCAAAATCAGACCAAGATTGAAATTCACACCATGACTCTTCACAGCATTTCCATTGTGCTTCAACGGACACCGAGATCGACTGCACAATGCACTTCCCTCCAGGGCTGGAGGTAGAATCACTTGATACAAATGTAATGAATCACATATCCTGTGTTGTACCTTCAACACACTAACTAAGGTGGCAGTCAAAGCCACCGTCGTGATGCGATCCCTACACAAAACATTTCAATCCCATTTGTACAGGACTGCTAACATGTCCGTGCTGTTTATCTCAACTTTTTGGCATAAAAAGTATGTTTAGCCCCATAGAAGCATAGGGTTCTATATGCTGAATTGCAAACAAAAGTCTAGGTTTGTTTTATGCGAAGAGGGAAACCCCAGCACTCGAAGTGACACAAGCTAGCTCAGACACACAGATACACTCACGCATTCTCTCTCTCTGTTTCTCTCTCTTTCTCTTCTTCCTTAAACCAAGAGCTTGAATCGCTGCATGCATATAAATGAGTGAAAATGATTAAGACAGAGACTGCTTCATTTGGTGTGAGTCACTGGGGGAATGTGTGCATATCGCCGTGAACATTTTTTAGCCTTTCCATCAGGCACGGCGTTTTCTCTTCTTTACCAAACCGAAGAAGAAATGGAGTTTAATCAAGAGACGAAGAACAGAAGAGATCAGGGCTTTTGAATCAGACACATATTGTACTCGTATGTCTGTAAGCATTCAGGTAATAAGCGAAGCAGTTTCTAAAGAAACCTAACCTTGAAGATTGCAGTTAAAAAAAAAAACCCACAGAGTGATTCAGTGGACCTCACAGCAGGGGCCCTCAAACTTTCCAGACTTGGCTTTTCAAAATTCAAGACATGTCGTAACGGCTCCAGGCTTCTTCAGATAGTTGTGATTCTTATTCGTTGTAATAAGGTCAGTGTAACTTTTTGGTTTGGTTAGATAGTTGACCTTCTTTTAATGCCCTAAAACAGGTTCGGAATTGTTTTTGGTTTTTTTAAGTGGCTCAAATCGATTTTTATTACTGTTGTGACTGAAATTAGTTCATTTATAGGAAATGCATCTGAATTGGACCAGTTTTTTTGTTATAATTTTATGCAATTTAATCAGAATTACATAGTAAAAATTTTACAAAATCAAGAAAGACAAGTGGCAAACAGTGACTAACAATAATGGCACGGTGAGCGAGTAGTAGGAGTATCTGACAGGGGATGAATTAAACTTGGATGCATATATACTGAAAAGGGAGATTATTGATGAGAGGAACGATGCGCTTCCTAAACATCTGTGAGGGAGCAGGAGACTGAAGGGACCTAATGGATTCTCCAAAAACGGAAACAGAGATCAGAAAAAACCAAAATGGAGCCAAACATTTAAGTCCAAAACACAAAACCTGCGCAAAACTGGGACGACTGCGAAAATCTGTCATTCTTCTGAACATGAGTGAGAGAGTTGTGTAAAGTAGTGGCCTCGGTGATCCCAGTGGTCACGAGGGACTGAGACCACTTTGGAAACTCCAACCTCAGAGGTTTTTGGTCCAACGGAGAACAACAACAACAAGCTGTTTAATTTCCAGACTGTGCTGTAATTTGCTTCCTGGGTGTTGTTATGTTTTGCATCAGTGGCTTTATGTTTTTCTTGATGCATAATTTGTGTTTCGATTTTCATAAGTCACTTTAATGTGTTTCCTATGAAAATCTCCCATCAATTTGTTTCGAGTCCATTTTTCTGACATTAGAGTCAGAGAAGCAGGGCAAACCCTCAGCCCAGCACACAGAAATATAAAGGCAAAAAAAAATAATTCATTCTCATATCTGCTCCTAAGGTTATTTCTGAAACAAACCTGCATGTACCTTTTAACTACAGAGCAAAATGTGGAGAAACATTTATACAAGAACGACACACGGCCAAGATTCCAGTCAAAGATGGCAACAGAACTAACACAACGCTGTGTGCTATAAAAAGAAAATCACATGTAATCCAATTTAAAGTTAAAGTAAAAAAAACAAACAAATGTACGAGTAGAAGATGAGATACAGTAGAGTTCACACCCCTATAACATTACGTCAATGTGCTTTATGTATTTTAAGAAATAAACCAGCACCAAGTAGAAAACATTTGTCACATACAAGTAAAATGATTGCATGAAGTTTTTCCTTACAGACTGAAGTGTGTGTTTGTGTGCCATCCCTTTTAATCCAATGCCTTTGTGTCCCTTCATGGTAGAGATGCAAAATGAAAGTTATAGGAAGTCCATGAACCACAGGAAACTCAATTTTGACAGGAACTCTTTAAGATTAAGACAAAGCAGTTTATTTGCTCAGCTAAAAACTGAAACAAAAAAAAAAGGGAAATCACACAAAGGTCATCTGAAAAAGGTCCGGCTGGATTAAAAGAAATTAAAAAGGTTTAGTGTTGCATGTTCCAGTCGGCGCTCGTTTTTAAATTTGATTGACCTTTTGCTCTGCCCATGGCGCTTCATAAAACATTTTAGCAGATCAAATCCCACATAATGAAACACTTACGTGGACACGTCATTCTGGCAGAGGATTACAGCCCCAGTTTAATAAACCCGTTCACAAAGATATTTGGCTCAGAGTGCTGCACTAATAAGATGCAGTAATCTACAGTAGATCTTGGAAAAGAAAGTGCGGAGACTTCTTATCCTCCAAATCCATCCTCTCTGAGTGTGTAATTATGTCACTCACGTTAACTGCGGACTGTGTGTTTGCCTGTTTAGTGCGGCGTCCTCTTAAGACTCATAACTGCAGTGAAGCAACAAATGCAATCAGAGTTTCCTAAGAAGAGTTGACTGTTGTAGTCATAGCAATATTGCTCAGCCCCTCTTCAGGTTTTATGGAAGATTTCAGACTCTGCTGCTTTTTATGGCTTGCTAAATAACAACTCAGGCGTGTAAGGTTTATGGGCATGGAACCTATGGAGGTGTGCTGGAGTGTCTGACCCACACAGGATGTAGGGGCTGGATCCCACTGATCCTCTGGATTTAAGGAAATTGCATCCATAATTCTTGGGCAATTTTCAGATGCCGTGTCGGATCTCAGTTTGAGAGCTCAGAGGTTCAGTCGAAGCTTAGGGCTGCTTGGGTTGTTTGTTTTTCTGGTTTGTCTCGGCACATCACTTAGTTCTGGTACCAGGGAGGAGCGTGTTGGGTCACCAGCGTTTAAGTGAGTGGTAGACTACATGGCGAAATGCCACAAACCAAAGGGTGTAGGTGACTTTAGCTCAGAAACTACTGGTGGGATTTTAACTGCGTCTTCTATGTTTTTACCATTATGTTTCATGGCGTGAAACATAATGGTTTCACGCTTGTTTGTATCACATTTACTTGGCAAACATATTGCAGTAATGATGTCTAAGTTCCAGCTATTTGATCCAAAAACATTATTTTGACTGATTGTGTCATTCTTTTCTGACATGTGGCTATAAGCTTGATCATTTTTCGCCAAAACCCTCACCGTCGATGAGGCCAAAGCGTCCGTTTTTGCCTCATTATCATTCCTCATCGTCACCTCTTCGTCCACGTCTCTCTTAACACAAAAAGCAGGTTGCAGTAAGCCTCGGTTTCCGTGAAGTTTTCTCCCCTGTGGAGGATCGGGTGAGCTGAGTCAAGAATGAGTTGTGCATGGTACGACGACAGACGGCATTATTCAAAGCTAAATCAAATGAGAACGATTTTGGGTAATAAGAGAGATTTCAGATTCGGTTCCTATTGTGAAAGAAACAAAAAAGAACGCGTTTCAGCGGTTGTGGGTGGTGAGCATGAGAGCTCGTGTGTATTTACATATGCATTAGCGTGAGCAGTCACACATCCATGTCTAATGATTGCACAGGAGTGAGCAGGCAGACGGATCCACCCGGTTTGTTTTGCTTCATGGCTTAATGCAGTGCAGTCTGTGGGGGACGTTCTCTGGTTTGCTTGATTTATTTAAATAATTTCAGTGGGTTAAACAATGAATAATAGATGGCAACTGTGTGTCTTCAATAAGATAGAAAAAAATACATATATGAGATAACATCAAAGCCTGTTTGAGTTAAAGACTGACAAGCTGTCCATTGACTCACCCAAAATGTCTTCTGTTGATTCACTGATACCGTGTTGCGCTCTGAATATCTCTTTTTATCCAAAACCAACATGAATGACATGGGTTGGCAATTTTGTAGCCTGGTGAAAACCAACCTCTTGGCTGACGCTATTTGTGAGAGCGTCTGGACTTTCGGTTGTTGAGAAATGATTGCTTTCAGGAGGGGTGGACTGTGTTAAGATTTAAATTTGACCCGATCATTAACCTTTTGCTGTGACGTATGTAATGCGCCAGTCCGACTCTGAGAATCTTGGAGCAGGAAGCTGCCTGCCCTGTAAGCCACCATCGTCCACCGTGCCCATCCAAACAAGGCAGCTGTTGATGTTAATTCATTTAGAAGCATTACCAACACTTACTGAACGGCTTCGCTCACTTCGTCCTCCTCTGCCGTTGCTAAGACTGCAGGCAGACTACAATTCTTTAACAGTGCAGAAAATCGTTTTTTGGAAAACGATTGGAAAGGCCATTGGCAACTGGGAACCAATTAGTCGGAAGAATGGCTTCTTTTGGCGAAAACTATAATCCCTACACTTGATTTTACAAGCTTCCAAACAATGGCCTATGAAGGAGTTTAGTATCAATTCACTTCCTGACAACTTTACCTCACCATGTCAGTTTTCAGATCATCGTCATGACAAGAAGATTTGTAAACCACACCCAGGATTCAGAAGGAAAAAAAAAACTTGTGTTTATTTAGAAATCAGTGAACACAAAGAGCTTCAGGGTCCGGGCTTGTGTGAAGAGGAGAGATTAGACTGGGGAAGCAGATGAATGGATGGAAGGTGGTTTAACAGACGGCACTGGAGGACCGGAATCAGTTTGGCAACAAAAACAAAACACCTACAACTTCTCATAGACTGGATAATATTCCAGAAGAAAATCTCAGGGCTCAGTTTTGTTGGTCAGGCTGACCATCCAGAAACGACTGGTCTCCCAGCTGCTCCTTAAATCTCCAGCAGGCCGGTGAGACGATTACATTCAGGTGTGAAGACTGCAGCAGTAAAACCGCTTACTTGTTTTCATAGTCGACCATACAGATTGCTTACCTTTCTTGTGACAAATTCCTCATTTGCCCCGTTCCTTCTCCACCGGGGCAGCCATCACACACCTGTCAGTAGCTGCATTTCCATTACAAATGGAACGCAAAACGTTGCCAGTAACGTCAAAAAAAAAAAACAACAACACAATTTCTGCAATTGTGGTGTTTCCATTAAACAAGAAACCCAGTTAAAATCACATTTGAACAAGTTTAAGATAGAAAACATGCCGCGCCATCCATCATCCTCCGACTACTTCCTGTCATCTTCTTCTTCTTTGTGGTTGTTGATCATGTGATGCAAAAAAACCCCACAAAAACAAAAAACATGTGAAAACCTCATGTGAACCTTTTTGAAGCAATCCCAATTATCCGCTCGTCACTCTGTCCATAAAGGTGGACATTAGAGATGGCTATCAAAAAGACCACCTCTGAATACCACTAAATAAATCAAATCAGGCTTGCCAAATCCGAATCCACATCGGAAACTGCGTGGAAATCCGTTTCACCTCTGGCGCTTTGCGATGAAGTGGCAGATTATTTAAAACGTGGACAGCAAATTTTGTCTCCCCGAAACCCGCTTTTCGCCTTGATGTTTTCAGATGTTCTGGCTGTGTTCTCTACGGGTCAAACAAAAGCAGAACAGTCACAGTCACGACGGAGCCAAATATTGCTTTTCACACCCCTTTGTCCGTACTGTTTAGGGAGCCGGTATTTTTAGACCTCAGGCTTTTATAAGCAACCTAAATGGAGCTCTGCTAAACACCGGACCGACCATCTGTGAAGTACGTAGGGATTCGTTTTCAGACAAAGCAACAGAGACGAAAAGGGCGCATTTCGCTGTTCCCATAAACAGAATAAAGATGTGCCATTGTCTAAACAGAAAATGGATGGCACACCCCGACAGAGAACGAAACTGCTTTCTCCACAGTAAAATGCTCTCTGGGAATTACTGTGGAAATAACCCACTCTGCTGTGCCGGAAGGGCAAAATGTCTGAGTTGAGTTGTTCACACTGCAACCTGCAACTTGTACTTTGAACTTTGTGAGAAAAAAAAAAGAAAAAAAAAAAAAAACTAACCAGAAACTTGCTGTTATGTCTGCGTGTGTGTATGTGTTTCACAGCGCCACATAGAGAAGTAGTGATGATGGGGTAATTAGGTTGCAGATGTGGCAGCCTGCTCCCAGAATAGGTCAGAGTCATCAATCAAAGGCACTTCCACAATATAGGCTGAGTGGGAGGCTGTTTTTGAGCCTGACGGAGAGAGAGAGACACACAGACAGAGATGTTTTATGTGTACACTACATACATTTACATGAGAGCGTGGGCTCCAAAAATGACAGAAACTCGTGCAGGTCCGGTCTTAAGAAACAGAGATGGGAACAAAAAAAATCGGAGCCACGTCATTTCAAGCTTCTTTATTGCAGCTCAGATTGAATTTTGTGGCATAACCCTGTGTCAAAAAAGCTAAGTGTGGATGTCCTGAATGCGGCGGACCCCAGGTATTCAGCTGAAATCCGTGAAATACATGAACCTGTTTTAGTAGTTCAAACACCAAATACACTTCTACTCTTGAGGATGCAGCCAATCAACTCCAGGAGGAAAAGAAATGGCACCACCGGATTGGCTGCTGTTACATTTGCTGGATTCCAGTGTATGTGACAGTCACACGTTGGCATCTTGAGCTAACAAGACATGTGATGGTCCTGCACGTCATAGCGAATACTAAAATAATCAAATTTTTCACAAACAACGCCATGGCATCAAAAGCTGGATTTGTTTTGACCTGGTGGGGAATTGTATGTTCATAAATTAAAGTTGAATCTGGTAGCATCCAGTAGCATTTCTAATGTTGCATTTTCATGCTATCGTTCAGGAAAACCTCAAGTCTTTTTCTTACCATAAACTCGCTCTTATACTGCCTCACTGTCAAATGATTTTTTTCTGTTTGTTCATCGGTCTGCCTTTTTACTCTGACAACATTGACCGAGTTTGTTGGGCAAACATATTTCCACATTTCGCCTGATTATGCAGTAAGTATTTCACTTCGTCCCCAGGCTTCCTGTTACGATATCCTAAATGTCTGAGTGCTTTGCTGTCTGTCCTGAAGTTGTCTGCTGGATGTCTTTCATTGCCAAGTCCAAGTCTAATGAAAGCTGAGCCTTGGCTTATTTACCTTAAACAAAGCCTTTCATCTCAGATGCAGTCAGGATGGGAAGTCGGTTTAATGTCTGCCTGAAAGCTAGTTATAGAAAAACATAGACGACTGCGGCCTTTAAATTAGACACTGATGTTCTTGTCTCCTTCCTGCTTATTAACTTTGCAGCCAGTTTTCTCAAACTCCCTCTGTTTCACTTCAAAATGCATTATACAGCGTCAGATATCTTCAAAAATATCTATTGTGTTTAGTTATTCCAATTTCGGTTAGCCTCTTGAGCTAACGTGACGTGTGATGGTCCCACACGTCACAGAAAATACTAAAATGATCAGATTTTTAGTAAATTTGCAGTCTTGCTAACATCTTTCCATTTATTTGGAGTAAGGAGGGGCATGCCACACATTTCAAGTTTAAAAAGAACAACAACAACAAAAAAAACAACTAAGAACCACACACTTCATGTGCTGAGTTAGCCTGTCGTTTACTATCCCAAGAAAATACTTGAAGGTTGTTGTTGGAATGTGTAAAATCTGCACTGCAAAAACACAAAAGCTTCAAAAGTATTTTGCCTCTAGTTTCTGGTGCAAAATATCAGTTTGTTGAAAAACGAACAAAACTAACTTACAAAGTAACTTTTCAATATATTTTGTTTTTGCAGTGTGCTGGCAAGGCAGTGCATTTAAGAGTCCAGAATATATTACTTCTGCAAATCCCTGAGACATTCTGACTAAAACTGTCATTTTTACCATTGACCTTTCCTCTCCAGACTCCCTCCAACTCCTCCGCCCACACAAGCTTGACTAGTTCAACCGTGCTGATCTCTGTCCTCGCTCAGCAGCTCACCTAACCCCACATGCAGAACTAGTGCTTTTACTTCTAGTCCTTGTCGGGCCGGCTCATCAACTGGCTGTTATCTGTGTCTGATCTGCTTATAGCTTTATTGCATTTGTAAGCAATAATTAGTTCATGCTTAGTGTACCTCATGAGAGGCCGGATGAGCTCGAGTTTTCAGCTTGTCACATTGGAGCCAAAGTGATTGGTTTTATGCTGATCTGGTGCTGTTTGGAAGAGTTTAAAGCGCAATCGTTGCTCTGTGGAGGGTTTCTCCTCTCTTCTGAAGCCTCAGTAGCTACAAATGTTTTTTTTATTCTGTAATATAATAATTTTTTGTTTGTTTGTTTCATAATGCAGCTGCACAGTGTCTCATGACATTCTGCAGTATAAAATGTGCCTCCAAATTTAAGACCTGGCCCATTGTCTGTGTTTGTGCACAAAGAGAACAGCAAACTTAAGGGCTGCACTTTTCCCCTAAGGTTGGTGTATGGAGACCACCAACCCTAATTTACCAACCTTGCTCCAGTTCAGACACCACACTGTGACTATTATTTGTAACCTTGACCTCTGACCTGCAGGCTATTACATTTAAATCACTTTATACCATTCGAATCAGCACAAACCTCGTCTTGCATCGGAGATGCTGACTTTAGCTCTCGGCTCAGTCTGTTTATCTCTTACAAGTATCAGGTCATTGAGATATGTGGCCGTTGTTAAGCTGCTGCTGATGTCAGCCAGAAACCTTAACAGCTGAGAAATGGCTTGGTGAAAATGTAATCAAAGTTGCCTATGCATTCAATAACGCTGATTAGGACCAAGAAGGACCAATAATCAACAACCAGACTTCTTCTAGTAGGGATGTGTTTGTAAAGTTTTATTTTTTTATGCTTTTGAATTGTCCAAACTAATATCAGCAAAAGTTGCCCGATTTGCCTTTTTGATTTCTGCCTCTTATTAGAAGAGGAAGAGAAAAAAGAAAACAACCGAACCTAAAATGCTTTTGAATTTCACTAGAATCACCATGCAGTTCTCCAAATGGATGTATGAAATGTCTGATTAGCACTAATAATTTGGACTAGATTTGCTTTTTGTCATCTGGTATAGATTTAGTGTAATGAAGCTTTCCTTTAAAAAAACCCCAAGTTTTCCATTATTAGCCACTTCTGGTATTAGCTTTCTCAGGTCTTTGCGTGATCACACTGGTTGCTAGTCTTTCAAGATGGTTATATGGTTGCGAACACCATCAGTGATCACCATCAACTTTTTTTAATATAGTGAACTGGTGTGTGTGCATATTGATCACGCTACTTAAACTTAGACCCAGTGACTGCGAAATGCTCTCCAGAAAAAATAAAAACATCGAGTATTGTGCCAATAGGAAGCTAACTGGTTAGCTGCTAACAGTTGGCTATCTCTGCTTACGCGACCATGTTTATGTGTGACTGCCGGCAGTCTGAAACTGATTAGATCACCCTTTAGGGAGGGTGCAGATTGCAGAGAAGAATAAAAAAAGATAAACTCGCACGACAATCTTTGCCTCACTTGGTTCCATCCATAAGGTTTGCTAACTGTGGCCTCAGCGCTGGACTGTGAATGTAACTCTGTATCTGTGTGATGTGTAAAGCCTGTTTATATATAACCAAATCTCATTATTTCTCAAGGTAATTTACACTTAGGGGTTCTTTTCAATAGAGCTAATAAATAATTTACTTGTTTTTTTTTTTTCCTACAGCGTATCCATAAAGATGGCAGATAAACATTTTAAAGGTGCAGAGGCAGTGCTGCTGGGTAAGCCAACAATTTATTTTGCCGACATTTGTCAACACAACAAGGCATCTGAAGAACTACTTCCTTTTTCATTTTTGATATGGCAGTCTAAAACAAAGATGTGGATAATAGGAGTCGATCTTCATGACGCTGGACAGACTTGACCTTGAGAAGAAATATTCACTTTTTTTTTTTATATGAAGTGATCTCGCGACACCCGTGGAAGTAACTAATGCATTTATTCAGACAGGCAGTCAGTCTCTTGGCCCCGACATGTTTTAGCTCTTAGCTCTGGGATAAATAAAATTGTGCATGAGTCTACTTTGTCCCTGATTTAATTTCCAGCCATTTACATGCTTGATTACGACTTGCCCTTCACCGGCCGTCGCTTGCTGCAGTCAGTGAGGAAAGCGACTTTGCACGTCACGTCGCGGATGAGAGCGAAAGAAGCAGAGAAGTACCCTGTGAGGACATGAGTGCTGTCGCAGGCAGGACAAGTTTTAACACACACAAATCATTACTTTAACCCCCCAGGCGGCTTTATAACTCTCAGCTTTCATCTGAGGGATGAACAAAAATCCAGAAAAGCAAAGCTCTGCATTTCTTGAGCCCTCAAGGTTATGCCACGAGGGGTCTTCATCCTGCTGTCACAATAAACAAACATCTCAAATTAATTCACGTTTTGGCTGCTATTTTCTTACAACAGTCTGTGACACTAATCATAAATTTTCCCACTGATAATAATAATTGCCCCCGCTAATCCTTCCATACATTTGTAATTAACTGGCGGAAAGTTTATCGCCACCAGCATGAGGATGACTTGGTTGAGGGTGGGGGCGGGGGAATAATTTTTTGCAGTGTCAAGGATTTGGAGACACACGCACACACCCACGCGCACATGCACACTCGAGACAATCGTGCAAGCAGGGAGGCAGATTAATTTATGGAGTGCAGGGCCTTCGCTGCGTATGTTTGTGGAAAGTTTGAGAGATACAGAAACGGCAAAGTCCCTGGGCAGAGAGGTCAGGTGATCTGCAGACATTTGGAGCCGTGTAAAGAGTAGCTGTCATGGCCGCGCTCTACTTTTTGTAACAACCTGCCATTAGAGAAAATCACTCCAACGAGAACCGCATGCAGGACAAATACATGCAGGGTACGTGTTTCTGTTTGGCTAATGATGTCGCATAAAAACAGTTGTTCGTCAAACCTTTCCGGAAAAATGCTTGTGCTAAAAATGTTGTATATAAAACGTAGAAAGTATCTTTTCTCTTTTTGAAAAATGTGACCTCTGCGATTCTGTTTGATGAAGTTAAAGTGTTACGACAATGTGCCAAGATCAGCGGGCGGCTTATGCTTCCGTTACCCAAGAGCTGGAAAGCCCTAAAAGCCTCCTTGGCACCCATTCCTCCTTCAGCATTCGCCATAAAAATGCCTCAAGGGATATATGGCTGTAAGCCTCTGCAGATGCAAAAAGAAACAAACCTCCATGAACGCCACTGTTTCTTAGGCTTGGTAAAGACCTGGTTTACTGTCCCCCGGCCAGGACGAAAGCAACACCATCTGAATCAGAAGTTTGACAACTGGTGAAAGTCTCTTTTAAATAAACCAAACACTGAGCCATTTTTGTTGTTGTTGTTGTTCTGTTCAGCAGTGTAGCGATCAGATGTGTTGTTTGAGTCCAAAGAAAAGGAAGCCTGGCACATTTACCCTCACAAGAGATATATTTAGAGAATCTGCTTCTACACCTGCAGAAAGAGAGAGAAAAGCCACAACGACAAATCTCTGTGCACAAAGCAATAATAATGTCACTGAAAAGCACACAGCACTAATTAATGCAAGATGTTTTTAGTGTCAACTGCACCCCGAGTTAGTACGTGTCTGAACACCCGACGGCAAACGTGAGTGAACATTTTTGAAAACTTTCACTTGAAGGGTGCGAGTTCTTCCCAATGATTGTTGGCGAGCAAAAGTCTGGCCCAAAAAACACTCTTGATTCATCCAGCCATCACTTCTGATCAGTAGATATAAATCAAAAGAATTCTTTTACACAGGCTTAAAGTGAGCTTCCTGTGTAGGGAGGCTTGGCTCACCCTTATCGATGGGGCAAGGAGCCCCTGAACAGGAGAAGGTTTGGAGTAGAACCACTGCTCCTCTGCAGCTCATAGATCTGGCTGTTAGTTTGATGTTAACACAGATGTGACTGTCAGAAGGAGCAGCTGGTCACTATGAAAGGTCAACTATTTGAATTTGTTTAATGCAATTCAGAAGCCTTTGAGCTTTACAGAACAAATGTGAGTGTCCAAGTTCAAAACAGTTTTTATTCTTTCTGCCATTACACTGTTGATTATAAACATCTAAAGATTTTTTTATTATTTGTATTTATATTTATTGCTGCATTTCTGTTCACTAAAATCTACATTTTGGTTAGTAGTTGCATCTTAGAGTTGAATGTACAGACTCCTCCTTGGTGCCCTTCTTGTTGGGTACTTTCCAGATACGACTGCTTGGGAGGAGACTCCAAAGAGGTGACTTGTTGGAAAGACTGTGTATGCACAGCATGAGTATACATTGCATGCAATCAACAAGAGGGAGCTTGAGAGTAGCGCTAAGGAGAGACATAACTGGGTCTTTCTGCTGGGCCCAATATCAGATAAACAACGATGGTTTGATATTTCTATATTAGCTTAATATGGTCATGATGAAAAGTAAAACCTAAACAAGAATGAAATGAAGAGACCAAAGTTTGGTTTGCCTGACCCAATGTCTCCATCTCCGCTGCTCGGAAAGAGGCATTTTCTTTGCGGCTAAAAGTTCAGATTGTCTTCGCATCTTTTGGCAGGATCGCCAAGCAGTTCTCCGATCGTAGAAACAATCTGTGCAGCTTTTACACAATGTCTGCCACAGCGGGCGCTCCAACTGAAGCTGGAGTCACAGAAGGAAGAAAGGCTCAATCGCAGAGTGGGGAGTCCATAAATTCTTTTCTGGTTATCATTGAAGTCGGCAGAGGAACTGAAAGTCGGCGACATCGCTGTCGTAAAAGCAGTGACGTACTTTTGTGGAAATTAACGGCCGAGGCGACGAGCATGAGCAAACATCCTTGGCTGAAAAGCTAACCTCAGAAGTTTCTGTCTGTCTGCTGGTGGTCTTCACTGCCGCAACGGAACAACAGTCCCTCAAAATCAGTCTGTCGCGATTAATAATCACAGAGATGCTGATTCCACCTCTGCACATCCTGCTTGCCGCTGCATCACCTCCTCACAGGTTTCACGATCGTCACTCTGGTGGCGAGGAGCGGTGTCGAAGAAAATCAAGCCTTTCGGTGCATCCGGGTGTCGGTATCAGAAAGAGACCATCTGTCACTGACCCAACAAGAGACATAACCCTTCTGGGTTTGCTACACACGGCAGCAGCTGCTACTATCACACAATTCAGGCCTAGACGTTCAGACGCTATCTTGCCTATCACCAAATTATCTCCTTTTTTATTCTCCCCCCCACACTATCTGCAGCAGAAAAGTGCAGTTGAAACAGAGCCAGACGGTGACATAAATCACCGGGATGGTCCACCGCTGATAAGCGCTATCTCCATGAAAGTTAGGAGGCTCTGAGCATTGCTGACAGGATGAGTGGAAGCAGCTGGATTATGTTTCTTTGAAAGAAAAAGTAGAAGTTAATTCTAAGCCAAAGAGTCACTTTCTTTTACTGCAAAGCGGCTTGATCACTGGGATCCGGACAGTTTGATTGCCTCTTTCATAGCAGATTGTTTGTCTTGTGGTGCTTGGTTGTCTGCGATTTTTCCCCCCCCCCTCTTCTTCTTCTCTGATGGAAGGTCAAAAATGAGAGAAAAAGTGCATTGGTCAAATGTCAATTTTCAGTCAAGAGTCCCAGACTGCAAGGGAAGCTGTGAGGACGACTCTGTCTTTATGGCACTGCTGGGCTGTTAGAGCCCCACTAAAGCCATTTAAGCTTATCAACGCCAGCCAATCACCGCGGCCTCCGTGGAACAGCGAGGACCATCCATCACGGCGAAGACAGCGAGACCGAGGACACATTTGTCACCAAGTAATGCACTGTGTGGAGAAAGACAATGGAAAATGACTCGAGAGGATGGCGGCTGTCCTCTCGCTGTCCTTTAAGGTCCCACAATACCTCTGCCTTACGCTGAATTTTACTGTAGCCCGTGAATTACGGGGCGAGGCCGAGACAGAACCCAGACGGGTACTTTAAAACCTTCCCACACTTTAACCACCGTGTTCTCCTAGCGGCCGCAGCCAGCACCAAAGAAACACCCGAGAGCCGAGACGACTCAAGAGTCCGCCATCGCCACCCAGCCACTGGAACAATGCCTTTGTTCAATGCCTTTGTTCAATGCCTTTGCTGTCCCTGCTGCGAAAAATAAAATTTAAAAAATAAAAATAAAAAAGGGCGAGGTGCTGGTGAGCTGGAGGACGAGATGAGAACACCGGGAAGGAAAAAGAAAAACAAATGATCAAAGAATGGGTGTAGGAGCTCCTTTTCTGCCGGGAGTTCCTCCAGCAGCCGCAGCAGCAGCAGCTGTCTTTCAGTTGAAAAAGAAAAAAGACCTGGCAGCGGGACGAGAGGTCGCGTCCCGGCTCTGCCAGAATGAACTCAGTCTCAACAAAACAAAAAGAAAAAAAAAAGAAAGCAAAGCCACCGCAGAGATAAGAGTGATAATATTTCAACTGAAATGAGGCTCTGCTGCGGCGCCAGGAGAGCGCGGCGCGAAAAGCGGGGGAAACACAGGATGTTTTCTCAGAGTCGGCGGCGCGATGAACATCAGGCTCCATCTTTAATACCTGCGAATCGGAGCGCACGTCTTATTCTGCTGAAGCCTGCAGCATCTCTTGCGTATTGCTCGCCGAAAGCAAATAACCAGTTTTAATAAAAGCGTCTGTAAGATAACTGTTCTCCCGTTTGTGTTGGCCAAAATCCCTTAAAATTTAATCTCCTGCAGAAAACCTCTTACATCTACCAATGGGAGATTTTTGAAAATGAAAAACAAAATAAATATATATGATATGTTGTTTTAATATGTATGCATGTGTGTCCTATCAGTAAAATGTTTGCGAACCACTGCAGCAGAAGCATTTTGTAATTAGGTTACTTTTTAGGCCACCTGGGTTACATGAGTTACGTCTCAAATGGCCACTCAGGCAAACATTGAAATAGTGCTACTATTACTTTAGTACAATTCTTTGGTACTCTACTCACCTCTGCTTTCTTGCAAACTGCAAATAAAATACATGATAGTTTTTATGGAGTGCGCAACTCAAAACTGTCGCGTCAGCAGATTCCCCTGCTGAGCTGAGAGCAACAAACAAGTATAATTTCGGGGGGGGTTTGGGGTTTTTTTAAGGCAGTTGTTTGCATTTGCATTCAGCTTTTGTGGAGCAAGTCACGTCTGAATGTCTCACACTTTGAACATTTGTACGTGTGAGAGAATTTGGAAAAGTGTCGACATTCTTCGGTCTTTCCGTTTTGTGCTCAACTCTGTACTGGTCTGCCGCGCTATAAATGGGAATGCAAGACATTAAAGCTATCAACAACAATGCAATTAAATGTCACGGTGTTCTTCCTAACTGTAACTGAGCTTGCTTAAATGACAAAAGCTGGCGAGCGTTCACAGTTAGCGAAGAAAAACACGCGTCCTGAAGTGCCTGTCGAGTTGCCAGTGGGGAGAAAGTGTAAAAAGAGAAAGCACTGAGCTGCAGACAGTAGGCCAAAGGAGAGGAGTTTACTCTTCACCGGGTGAAGCTTCCTCAGCACCACACATCGCATTGTGGAGGGAGAGTCTCGGCCTCACTTCTCTTCTCTAGGCCGCCAGAACCTTTACGCGTCCATTACTGACCGGTGTTATTTGCAGACCTTGACAGTAACACATTACCGATTGGTGTAATACGGTAATCTGACTCCCAGAATTCAGTGACAAGCTCAGTAACGGATTGCAATTTAAATCTCAATCAATGCATCTAAGTTGAGTTGAACTGCTGCTGCCAGTAATACTCAGTTAAGCCGACATTCGGAGGGTTCGGCTGCTCCGTTGTTCGACGCGGGGATTCATTTGATTTAGTGAAGAGAAGAATTGGTGTTGCGTTGTCTCAGAGCCTTTTATTCCTGACACAGCTCCCACATTCTAACCTTGATTGCCCGGGAAAGGTTGAGGTATTGTTTTAGAGGTTTTAATCACTGAACTTGACTGGGTTGGTAATCGCTGTTTGTCTTTCTTTGCACAATTTTTCCTTGCAATCGTTAGGACAAAAAGAACAGCCAGGAAAAGTTGCATCTAAACGGATTCAACTCACCCTGCCCCCCATTGCAATTTGGGTTTTCTCCAAACAAAATGCTATTTTTGTTGACTACAGCAGACTCAATATCATCTAATCCTTTCATGACAAGCTTCTGAAGTAGTTAGCGTACCCTCGTGCCGTTACGACCAGCTGCGAATGTGATTCATAGCTAGACGGTAGCTTCTGGCAGAGAGCCTGAGAAATCACATTTCTTATTGGCGAAGACTTACAATTCACTAATATTCTTGAGTTTATGTGCTGCAAACTGGCTCTTTCAAACCCCACTAGGGATTTTCAGTGGAGCGAAAGTCAGAGGACAATGACAAGCACTCAAATATTATAAGATGTGTTGTTAAACCGAGTCCTTGTAGGACTGGAGATCTGCCTGGGAACATTATCCTGTTTAAAAGTCCAACGAAGGCCAAAGGTTCAGCTTCTCATATATGTTTTGCCATTTTCTCGCATGATTTCCAGTGATTATGAAGCCTTAGCAAAGGGATAGAGTGAAGAACTTCAACTCATTGAGGTTACTCAGCCGTAACTCAAGTTTCTTTCTTTTCAGTCTTTCTGGCGCTGACTCAAAGCAAGCGATGACTCTGGTTGCCCTTAGGGTTGTCTGACTGCGAGCGTAATTGATGGTTCAATTTATGACTCGGTTTTAAATATTTCAACTTTGTTCTCCACCACAAAAAGAGAGGAGCAGAAAACAAATCAAAACACATTTCTAAAACTGTCAAAGACAAATATGTCAAAAAATACATTTTTCACTGCATCTTGAGCCAGATGGTGAAAGGACTTCTTACTATAAATGGAAATGAAATTTTAAAAAGTTATTTTTTAGTTTGTTTGTTTCATGTTACCCTCAAATTAAGCATGAAGTAGGAAGGCGATGCATTTGAAGAACAGTAACTAATTCTGTCTCCTTTGTTTTTTTTTTTTAAATTTCTCTTCTAGATTTCTGGACAAATGCAGCAGGTTGCACACCTTCAAAAGGTTCCACTTGTATCTTCCCTATTGTTTAGTTGTGAATTTTGACCTCAGCTGAGTTAGTGGTTAAAGTAAACGTTTTTCACGTTGGATTGGAAATTCTCACATTTGCGTTTCACAGGCGTGAGGCCAGAACTCTGGTGTCATGAGCGAAAGTGATTTAAGCATCCCTCCCGCCGAGCAGGACCGGATGTGTGTTAGATAAATCAAACCGAGCAGCTGTAGCACGTTTTTATAAGTCGGCCTACTTCAAGGCACTGTAAAGCAGACAATGGTTTGTCACGCTGCGTGGGAGACAAATGTCTTTGCCGGGTTCACGTAATGGATATGTGCCGGAAAAGATGAGTGCAGGTGCAAAGCGCCGGCCCAGAAGAAGACGGAGCAGACATCAGCCAGATTCAGTGAAAGACGGAGCGTCACTTTTCAGCACAAGACAGGTGCTTGGAAGCTGATTTTTTTTTTTTTTGGGCGCCAAGGCCCTTATAGGAATAAAACATTCCCACAGACGAGCAATGTAATATCACCCTAAATTACTTTCTCCCAATTATTTTCACTCTCCCGACTCTCTGCTTCATTTCATGCCCATTCCATTTTTTTTCTTCTTCTTCCATTTTAAACGTGTCTGACGCTGCGCCAGGAGGAGGAAAAGGAGTGGGACATAAATATAAACGTCAACGTGCAGAGAAGACTGCAAGGACAGGAGCTGCTGAGAGAGAGAGAGAGAGAGAGAGAGACGGGAAGTTCCCCTCTCATCTGGTCCGAGTGAGTCATCCCGAGGAGCGCCACCATGCAAAGCGGTTTTCCTTTTCCTTCCTTTAACAAAAGGGGTCAGCTGAGGTATAGGACGTCTTTCAGGGCCGGTCAGATCTGTGGAAATTGTCTGCAGGTTAAAGTAAAATATAAATAAAAACACAATAAGCCACAGCTGTTTTGCGTATGTCTTGTAGGTCAGCAAGTCACTGCAGGGATGAGCAAAAAAGGCCATAGGATTTGGCACCGTCACCGATTGCGAGTGCACGAACTCCCCGCTCCACAATCGCTGGTGGAGTGCTGCCAATCTGGTGGTGAAACATGAGAGAGGCTGAAAGTTCCCAGGGGCACAGAAAATTACAGCCCCGCTCAGTCATCTGAGTAACGAGGCAAACTGTTGCTCGGTTCAGTGGAAGAAAACTGAACTTTACTGGGTAAGCAAAAAAAAAAAAAAAAAAAAAAAAAATCAATCAAAGCTCCAAATCTGATGGAAACGTGTCAGTGCAGCCGCCATCACTTTAATCCACAACGTAGATTGTAGAGCTTCCATATTATACAGGAGATACTAACGTCTAAAAAAAAAAATACTTCAGGCCTTTTGTTAAAATCGCTGTACAACGATGCAATCTTGGGCCTTAAAGGGCAATTACCTATAATAACAGAAAGAGGCCTTGGACAGTTTGGGAGTTCATGTACTGGACATGTTGATGCATGTAATAAAATATTAATAGTGAGTAGCTTGATGAAAAAGGAACACAAACTTAGCTTCCTGGCCTCGAAAGGCACTTAGACTTGTAACTTCTCTTGTTGAGAGGCTAAGTGCCTATTTGGCCTGGTCAGAAAAATGCAGCCGCCCTTTACATTTCCCTTTAACTTGTGTTAAATGTGCACGGAAGGACAAGGAGCTGAAAACTGGTAAACCAGTAACTGCGGTGCTTGTCGGGGATCGGTTTTAGGTTAAATTGGTTTGAATCGTCTTCTTTTTTTTTTTTTTTTGAACGTCCATCGTTGAAAAATCTGTTTTTTTGCTTCTTGATAAAACTCAGCTATTTCCGATCATCAAAGTAATTTTACAATATGCAAAGAGAGCATGAGTCAATACAAACATATGTTACTTATTATGGGGGAGGAAGGCTGATTTGACATAGCCACAGCAAAACGTGGCTTCGTGCCGTGAGATTTTCTTCTTGGACCAGATGTCAGGATTTCGAAGCTTCTATTGACTGACCTTCTGCGGCAACAGCGAGCTCCGCAGTTAAACATCACATTTCTTTTGTCGATATTATTCTGGAAATTCATTCTTCTCACTGAATCAGCGTTAAACTTTTAAGTTCAGTGTAGCAAACGATTTGTGTGTCTTCACAATGACCCTTCCTTCGAGACGCAGGTTCTGCGTAAACTCTGTAAAACGAGGCTTAATTTCCTCACAAACCTGTGTTATAATTTCACGGCTTTTTAGTCCATCTTTTTTCCACAGAATTTGATTCAAAATTGCTCAATTGCCAGCTAACCTCTTTGTCGATATCAGCTTCAGCCTAAAAGCAATAAATCCAGAGCACTTTTTACCTGTATGATGTGTGAAAGCAGAATATGTTGTACTTCCACTGATGCTAGTTGATTATCTTAGTCGTAGGTTATTTTTATGCAAAACACATTAAGTCTCATTTGATACTAAAACGCTGCAACCCAGCGTCTTGCTTTGTAACTAAACACAAATTAAATAAAATGGATGAACGCTGCGAGAAGAAAGAAGCCCGTTTCTTCGCAACGTGACACCGAACCACTCATCATCTCGGGGAAACGGGAGAGAAGGCCTGCTTAATTTGCAGGTCCGAGTTCCAAGCTCAACAATATGTAGCCGCGGTGCCAAGAAGTAACCGAAGCAATACGCTATGTAACAAATGAGGTACAAAAGACTTGTTTGTAATTTCAAAAGCAAGGCCACCGGGAACAATGGCTGCGAGATAAAGGGGAAAACACATGTTGGATATAAATTGTGTTCCCCCTTTCCTCACAATTTGTCATGCTAAAATACTTTTAACACATTTGGTCAGGATTTTATTCACCAGAGTAGTGCACAATTGTGAAGTGGTGCAAAAACGGCGCAAAGTCTTTATTTGGACACGTCGGGTTAAAAAGTGAATGGTTCGTTTTTGGGCATCTGCAGAGCTTGATGATGTGATGAGGAGGTTGCTTGTCCATCTCCTCTGATTCAAATCAAAGTAGATCTTGACCACTTCATCATGGATGGACGATGTTGTATTCTAGACTCGTAAAAGGTCACACAGTGAGGCAGTAGAGTTCAGGGGTTTTTGGGGGTTTTTTTTACAGGAACCGCAGTGCAGCCACTGGGTGACACTCGATCAAACAACTGAATCCAGATTTTGCGCTTTGAGCCACTACACGTCTGATGCTGTCGGACTTGCCGCTTACCGCTTATGAATCCCCGGTTGCCGGGTAAATCCTCCGCTCGGTGTTAGCGGGACCACAAACCATTACCATGTCAAGGCCAATAAATTGGTAACGATAATTTAAGAGGAGGAGAGTCACCAGGCGGAGTGAGCTAAGTTCAGGAAATGAATTGCTGCAGTAGCTTTGTGTGTTTATGAGAGAGAGAGACAGCGCAGCAGTGCGCAACATAAATACAACAAGCTGCCTGGCTGGGTTCCATTTATTTACCATTTGTGTGCACTTACCCATGTGCATGCGTGTGTGTTTTATCCACCCAGCAGGCGTTCAGTAATATAGAGCATTGTGACAATTTGTAACGGACGTGTTTCTACAGCAGAGAGAACATCATTACAAGAAATCCCACAAATCCCCACAGAACACGAGATACATCAGACGAGCCTTCGCTTCGTTTTCTTGTCCCTCTTCTGGTTCCATTTTTAGCGTTTGCTAATGTGCTGTTTTATGAGAGCATCAGTACAGCTCTGAGTTAGTGTGACTCAGTCCTTGATGCACTAAATTAGGATTCCTGTCTAAAAAGACGGACAAATTTGGCAGATTTAACTCTGCGTTCTATCGGCTGAAGAACATCTCCAGGATTAGAGGACTAATGTCTCAGGAAGATGTAGAGAAACTCATCCGTGCATTTATCTTTAGTCGCATCGATTACCGCAGCAGTGTCTTTACAGGTCTGCTGCTGCTGGTCCAGAAAGCCACTGCTCCAGTTCTGACTAAAACCAGGATGATGGCGCACATAACCCCAGAACTGAAGTCCCTACACTGGCTCCCCTTAAAATACGTCCTTTAATGTCTAAATCACTGAATGACTTAGCAGCTAAATTCATTTAAGATCTGCTCTTGTCACATCAACCTTCATTGGTTCCAGTTCTATTCTGCTCTGCATCGGTAGAACCAGAACATGGAGAAGCGGCGTTCAGGTTCTACGCACCACAAATCTGGAACAAATTTCTTGGAAAACCCCAAAACAGATGAAACGCTGAGTTCCCTTAAATCAAAAACCTCTGGTGTTTAAAGTCACTTTGACTTATTAAGTACTAAAAATTGGTTCATATATTTAAGATTTCTTTGATGATCATTATTTTTACTTTAATATAAAGGCCTGACGAGGGTTTTTGAGTGTAACTGATATTAATCTGAGGTTGACTTTCTGGACTAAAGCTTGTCCAAATGTCTGAATCACGGCGTATTGAAACAGTTGGTTTCAAAGTGCCTGTTAACTCCTCATAACTTGTAGATCTGCCGTTTGCAATTTTGTCAGCTGAACCTCATAATGAGCCTTGCAGTACATGCGCATTCCTCGCAAAAGCGAATTTTATGTTGTGAATATTATGTTTTTGAGCTAACAAGTGGGTTCTTGTGTTTGTTTTGTTTTTCATCTTTCCAGTGATTGCTGTAAAAGAAGGACCGTTTTGCCTCCCGTGCTTCCTGACCTGTCGCTGTCATACAAACTGCTAACAGCCCCAGATGGCCCAGAAAGCAGCTGAAACTCTAGTCATTCAATTTTTATGACAGTCAAAGCAAAGCTCCGAGTTTATGACGGCGAATAACAATTTTTTTTTCCTTGCTATGTTTTTCCTTGCTGAGGATATGATGCAAACTTAACAAGGCTCATCAAGCAGAGTAAAGATGCTGCGTTGGCTTGTCTCTTCAGCAAAGTGCTTAAAAAAATGTATAAACAGAAGCACGAGGTGAGTAGATTGAGAAGACGAAGATATGAAAACTTTGACTGCTGTTCTTGCCCCCCCCCCCCCCAATGAAATCTGCTTCCAAAATATTTGCTGTTTAGGAAACACAAATCTGTTAGTTCATACATTTATTGCTGTTCACTTCATGATTCTTCTTTCTTCCACCTTTTTCTTCCTCTTTGGTTTGAATCGAGATTATCGAACTTGGATTAAACAGACAAGATAACACACAAGTTCACACTCAAGAGTTTCCTTCAGATATGCCCTGTGAACAAAAAGGCTTTGCACACTGTAAAAAAATAAATAAATAAAAAATGTGATATGAGTTTATATCCTCCACACACACACATCATAATCAAAAAGAGGAAGATCTACCTGGGTCTATCTGGGTTATTTTATTGATCCTTTTCTGTTATTTTTCTTTTAAGACGTGGATCACTGAAACATCCATCAGGGTGATTTTACAGCAGGGGAAAACATTTTGATATGCGAGTCACGGGTTTGTGATGAAAATGATTTACTTTTGTGAACCAGAACAGAGGCTGCTGGTGAGGGAAAATCTGTGTTGGTCTTCATCCACTGTCTGGATGTCAGACGGGTCGGAGAGGGGAAACTGGACCAGGAGAAACAGACAGAACACAGGATGAAAAACTGTGTGGAAGGGTCTGTTCTTCCTTGACAAACGAGCGGAGAGATTAGCTCATCTCACATACTAAGTTTCCTTTTATTCACCCCTCAGACCGATACAGATGATCGATCTGACTGGGTCGCCCATCCTGTCCGAGAAAAGTCCGTCGGGGTCGAGCTGCGGGGACGAGTTCTGTGTGCCAGCAGGATGACGATGTGTGCAATTCCTGTCTGGCACACAGTTCTACTCACATAGGAACAGGAAAGGGAGAGTGTGCGCACACACACGCATATTACTGCTGACTGGACACTGCACTCAAAGCAGTGAAGGGTTTTTTTCCCCTACCTGTTCCTGCTGCCCCACCAGATTCTACACAGGCAGTTTGAATGAACAGCCTGTCTGTCTATATTCAGTGTGATTTTCAGCTTTTGTTTTCCACCACTTCGTGTGGCTTTTCCTTTTCTCACATGAGTAATATGCAGCTTGTGGAAATTTCAAATTGGACTTCTCACCGTTTTTTTGTTATTTTTTTACACTTTTTTCTCAGTCACTTTGGTACATTTCTCAGAACAGAATTGCAATTCGCAAAACTGATTGTTCAATCTTCAAATCTTTGTGTCACCTGTGCACACACGCAAAAAAAAACATTTTCTTATTTCTTTCAACAAGTTGCAAGTGCCTTTGCACATCCATGCAAGTGACTGTGTACAATCCTCTTCTTTATTCCTACGTTTTAATTTGCTGCTGATCGAAATGTATTGTATGTGTCTCGTCGTCGTGCGAGTCTTTACATGCCAAATGCTTGAACAAGCTGCCGTTTTATATCAAGCACATTTCTATACATTTCCCTCAGACTTTCTTTTTTTCTAAATCTTTCCTGGATTGGTAAATTTGCTCCCAGCTGAATCCTGAGTTGGGTAAATGTGCGAAGGATTAAGATTGACTTTCGTAGGCAATCCTTAGTGTCTTTCTGTTCGTACGACTTGTTTGGAGAAACGCACCAGCAATTTTTGCAAACGTCGAGGATGATTCAAGAGGTGCACCAAAGCGACAGGGAAAAACTTCATCTTGTCTGCCAATGATCTGAAATGCAATACATTTTATGCATAAATGGTTCTGACTTTTCCGAGCAGAATGTGGTAGCATATGAATGAACACTTTGCCACGTCCAGTTTTTGGTCTCTGTCATAAATAGCACATTTTAGGTTACCCTCTGGTGAACTTAGCCTAGCCACGACATGCACAAGACTTTTAGATTGATGTTTGTGGATCTGTGGGAAAAGAGAAAATCAAAGTGTGAGCAGCAGGTGAAGGTAGTGAAAAAAAAAAAAAAAAAAAGGTTTTTGCCAAGTTTGAGTGACATAATTGAATTAAATCTTACATTAACACTGATAAAATTACTCCATTGTAAAGTGTGATAGCTTGGTTGGCTGCTATTTAGCATATATTCATAATAATTGCTCAAATAAATTCTATCATTTAGAGATGGAAATGACAAAAACTGAAGCAAAAAGTACTTTTAATTTTACAACGTATTCCCGTCATCCAGGATTATTTGATCTGGGTTCCCATCACCTTTGTGGCGTTCCCGTAAATAACAGTCACTTTATCTTTTGGTTGTGTCTCTAAGTAGATCACATCCAGTTGGTTAGTCGGGACGAAGCAAACCTCACAGGAAGCGGCGTGTTTATATCTCCTGTTTCTTCAAGAACAAACAGTGGAGTAATCATAACTTGGGGTTACCATGAGATGACAGTCAACAAACAACAAACGGTGACACGGAGCCATTTTTAGAAACCAAAACTGGGCCTGCGCCTCTAGAAATTTACGAATGGCACCAATTATGTTGCACGACCTGAGCTGATCTTTGAAGGTTCGGATCAGCCAGGGTGGAAGGAGGGGGAACAATGGAAAATCCCAGGTTAACATGACTGAAGGGGAATGTCTGGATTTCATGCAGTGACACGCTGCAGTGTGGGGATATATCTATGTGAAAATTGTTGCTTGTTTTGTGCTTGAGCAGATTAGGCAGGTACAGTTATTTGGTTGCTTGCGTTGTGCCGTCGTTGCCGAGTCTGATGAAAACACAGCTCCATAATCACATACATTTTTGTACATTCAATGTACAAAAATAAAGCGTTTCTTAAAAAGTGCACAAATGAAACAAAACTCCCCCAAAAAATCTTTCGGTTCATGTAGATCTGACATTGCAGTTGGCAGAAAGGACCGGCGCAAGCAAATAAAGCGGGGCAACGGTAATAAGAGTTTGTCCTGTAACTGGTGGGTTGCCAGGTTGTCACCCCCGTTTCGTCTGTCTTAGGCATTGTGTGCTTGGGCAAGAACCCCGTCTTGCCTGCTGGTGATGGTGAGAGGGCTCAGTGGTGTCGATGCAGGGCAGCCTTAGCAAACAAACCATCAGTGTGTTTGTGAATGTAGTGTGGAGTGCGTTGGGGTCTTCTGGACTTGATAAAGTGCTCTACAAGCACAGGCTATTTTATGTGGAGGGTTGATTTTTGGACAATTCCAATCAAACATTTTCACGTTAACCAACTCGGACTGAGAAAAATACAGCAGACATCAGAGAGAGCGTGACCAGAATTCGACATAGACGATCTCAAAGAGATCTTCGCGGTCGCGTCGACCACAAACGAGCCGGCTCTAAGGCCTGGAAGTCGAAAGCAAACAAAAGAAGCCTGCTCTCGGCTTAAACAGGAGGCTCTGAAGGACACTAAGTGAGGAGAAGTTGAGCCAACATCAACTTCAGCTGGTACTGCTCAGCTCCGCTGAGAACCCATGCAGGCAAGGGTGTAGCTTTGTTTTGATGGGGAGACTGCGCAGCCAAACATTTGCAAAGACGTACCAGGATCTTACCACGGTGTGAGAGAAGAAAGGGGATGGACGGGCTGTACCTCCAAAGTCAACAAGTGGTAAAACACCAGGCAGGAGACAAAGAGATGTGTGAGGAAAAAGTGAGGAGATGAGAATAAAGTGAAGAAGAAGAAGCACCTCTGTTGAACTAGAACAGTAACAGGGAGTCTGTTTTGTTTTATTCTTCAAATATGTAGTTTCTGATAACACGCCGGGAAGACGCAGAGAGGCTAACGATGGTTAAGAATGCCTGAACTTTCTTAAAGGTTGTTGTAGCTACGCCTAGCGCTCGTGAAAGTGCTGATCTGTAGAGAAGACTGTGTTTATAGTTAGAGCCGTATCTTATAGAGAATGCCAAAACTAGGACTGCGTTGGCGCGATGTGGAAGGTTAAAAAAAGAGAATCTGTGTTGATAGTTGTGGGGTCATTCTGTTGTCCTCAGATCGGCGCACCGACCTGCAACAAGAGCTTGTTTGAAATAATAGCCTCATGTATTCATGTCTTGGCGTTTTCTCTGGAACATATCAGAGGCATTTTTCCTGGCAACAGACATCCACTCATACACTTCCCAAAAATTGTTCTGTTTTCTCTTAATTTACCAATTACGAATGATTTGCGTGCTTGTATTAAATATTTTATGACGCAAGTTTTGTAGAATCGCTATTTATTGCTTTTTTTTTTAAAAAAAGCCATTGAAAAAAAAGTACACAATTAACATGTATTTTTTTGCAATTCAAGCAAAAAGACTTAGTCATATTCAATAAATCAGAATCTGCAATGAGGCTTTAAACCTTTAAGCATGTATCAAACATAGTTTTCATTTTGCCCCCATATCTGCATTAAAAGTGTTTGGGTTTTTTTTTCTTATTAGCCTGATGTAAAATTCTCATCCTAAATGTTGTTTTCTTCAGCTGTAAGCAGAAAATCATCATCATTAACAAAGAAAATGGCTTGAACATCAGTCTGCGTGTAATTCATCTATATAATGTGTTTCACTCAGTGAATTGAGTTACTGAAATAAATGAACTTTTCAGTAGTATTAAAATTAATGGAATACGACTGCAAATGCACAGGGGACAACAGCTGCTCTGGATATTTTCATTTTACAAAGCTTGCATTTGGCTTCGCTGTCTCCAAAATAAATACGCTCCAGCTAGATGCACCTTTTTTTTTGCGGGATTTTCCCCTTGTTTTCTCCGTTTTTCCAGACATGCTTACATTTAAACGTGGCTCCACGTCTCCCCCGCACCAAGTGCAACTGCCTTGTGCCGCTATACGCTGGCCGTTTCCAGGGACCCAAGCTCTCTTTTTTCTGGCGTCCATCATTTTCAGATTCATCTGTTTAAAGAACATCATTCCAGAAGACCTGGATTTTGTCCATGTTCTCTCTGGTAAACTTTAGTCAAGCCCGTTTGTTTTTCTAGGAGAGAGCAATGGTTTCCTCCTTGCGCACATGTGCAGTCTCTAATTGATTGTACAGATATCAGCAACGGTAGCAGGGGCATGATGTAGATTCTGATGTTTTGGAGACTTCTTTCAGCGTCTCGCGGTTTGATCACAGGGCGAATGTGCGCAACCTGCCAGATCTGCAGTCTGTACGGAGGAATGGCTGATTTGAAAATGTCTCTTTAAATCCCAGGGGAGTGTGGATATTATCAGTGTCTTCATCTGTGAAGGGTGGCACAAGGCAAGAGTAAAGGCACACATTTCATTAACCTTCACCTTCCTCCTCTTGTTCTCCCAGGTGTGTGTGTGTATGTGTGTGAGATGGGTGTGGGAATTTAGGTAGAAACCGTGTTTTTATAGAAGCAATGTAAAGAATCTGGTGAAACTCTTTAACATAACCTTGCTTTACTTTTCAGGTTGATCAGAGTGCCAACAAATGAAGAGACTTTAAAAAAGGGGCTTTTTGTCCGGGCTTGCTTCAAACTCGAGTTGGGCGTCTTTGCAGTAATCCAGAGAGCTGAGGTTCTATTTGGGCCAAGAGAAAAGATCATTAGATTTATTAATTGCCACTAAAATTTCACCGCATTGCCAAGTATTGAGGTCCTTAACAATAGTACCTACTATTGTCCTTGTTGGCATTCAGAAAAACTCAGAACAGAAGCAGATTCAAAAGGGTTTTTTTGTACAGCAACACACTTTTGGGGATTTTGTCTTAGGTTCTTTGTTTCTTGGAGCACCCTGATCAATACAGGAACGGCTGCTGGTAAATATTTAGCAGAGCGTAGACCTGCTGACGTTCCACATTTTTCTCCCTCTCTATTTTGCATCGCTTGTGCTTGGATGCAGTCCCCAGACTACAGCCAAACTTCTTTAGCAACGACCTTTTGTGGCTTCGCCTCTCTGTGGGAGGAAATGGCAACTGTCAGGTCAGCAATCTTCCCGGCGATTGCGTCGTCCCCGATGCGACATCGCTGCTTCACAAATCAATTTTGTGACTCGAAAGAAATGTTGGAATTTTATTCATTAGCAGTCCTAGTCAAAGCCGCACACGTGTTGAGCTGTGTGTAGTGAGCCTATGCGGGTTTTACCGTTTGAATTGAATTACAGGTTAAATCATCAATATTCAGTTTAATTAAGACGTATCTTTTTTTTTTTTTTTGCTTGGAGACTTGGTGCTAGTGGTTGAGATACTTTAGAAACGAAGCGGCTTGATAAACATATCAAGACGGGGAAAAGAAATCAACTTTAAAACCAAATTATACCTTACATCATAACTGGATGTGAGTTATTTAGTTCCAGAGGTTGAAAATCAGTTTCTCTTTATGCAACTTACTATTTTTATTGGGAATGAACCCCCTGCTTTCATAGATAGGGCAATTTTGTACTATTTGTAAGTTAACAGGGTGAATAAAATGCAGTCTGGTTAAAATTATAAATGTGCCTGATTGTAATGGCAGAGGTAGGAAAATTGCCAGTGCCACTCATGCTAATAAGCCACCTCCTGTCCAATTTTGCTCCTTGTAAATGAGAGCAAATGTGATGATTGGCTGCTGTGTTCATAGGTTGAAAATGTTGCATCAGAGTCACGGGAAAGAAAAGGAACTCTGAAAATTCTCAAAAGAAATGATCCTAAGTTAGATTCTCAACAAGCTGCTGTGCATGATTTGTTCTTTTCAAACAATAGCAGGGGTTTCCTAGAGGTCGCTTGGCAACCACATGACGAAAACATGCTTCCAGGAAGTTCATCTGCTGCTTCCAAGGAAACAGTTTCCGCACATCTAAAATTAAAATAAAAACAAGCAAGTCTACTTGGAGACTTTTATGATCCGGTTCAAATGTCTTCTTGTGTCTTCAGTTTTCTAGGTGTGTTTTCTGACTCCCAAGTTTTCTTCCTGTGTGCGTATCTGTGTGACTCATGCAGGAAGTGTCGACCCACAGAGTAATATTTTTCAGCAACAATTGACCTTTGGCAGGCTCCGGGTGTTACAGAGGAAAGACCTGTAGCCTAATGTTGGCTGACAGCCTTGTCGTGTAAGATTTGATTGGTGCCAAGGGGTGTGTCAGACGGCAAGGGGTAAAAAAAATAAAAAAGAGGAACGGGGCTGTTAACGTTCATGAGAAATGATCACTGTGTCTGAGGGAAAGCATCGACTTGTCATTTCTCAGACAGCGCTGATCAATTTGACTGGCCTCGTCTCTTCAATTCCTGCTTCTGATGTGAATCTATTATTTTCTTTCATGTTCCATCTTTCATCCAATTTCTCTATCCCTTCAAGTCCCTCGGTTGTTGTTCCTGCGGTCTTTCTCTCTAAGCGTTCCATCTTTCTCCCTCTCAAAACTAAACATCCTTGATTTGAATTTCTTCTTTACAGGAGCAATTCCCACATTTGACTTTCCTGTTTCCTGATCCCCTCTGAATAGGATCCATCTATTACCAGTTCAAGAGGCGTCAACATCTGACCAGATGTGGAAAAACTCATTACCAGAAAGCAATGAAGGCACAAAGCACTCAAAGTCCCTGTCAGCTTAGAAGAGATTGAGTTTAGACACGGAAAGACGAGATGACTGCTGGCGTTTACATGCACAAAATAGATCTTATGGACATAAATTGGGTTTGTAGTGCCTCGCAAATGTATTTATTGTCGCCTTTTGAGTCACCAAGTCTCCAACAACAGCCATTGTTTAGGAGCCACACCAGAAATTTCCTCTCTTTCTAAACATAAACGTGAGCATGCATAGTTTTCCGAACTCTAAGGGGCTTGTAACTAGAACCGTGTAATTTGGTCTGATGAGACTCAGGTAGAGCCAATCTGCCACAGACGCCACAGGTGGAACCGGCATAGGATGAATGATTGGGCATAGAACTACACCGTCCTACGGGAAAATGACCAAAAACGTTTGCCGAAATCAACAGGGAAATGCAAAAGTAACCTTCCTGCACGAGCGTCTCCATTCACAGGGCTAAATCCCAATTTACAAAAAAGCAGTGGCACTGAAGATAAGAGAAGATGCAGGACCACGTAGAGCAGAAAGTCTAGAGGATCTTACAACTCTTCCAATACACCTCAATCAAATAGACTGCTTGTTACCAGACCTTTGCAGGATTAAACGACTGAATGAAGGAATTGTCATTTGATTCATTAGAGAAACGCACACGAATATGGGTCCGATTTATAGTTTATGTTCCGAAAACAAGTTGATTTTGGGTTTTAGTGCACATTGATAAATCAATTGTCAAACGGCACCTTTAAGTGGGCGTTCTCCTTCAGCACAAGAGTGTGAGACTCCCAGGAATTGTCAGACTGGCACCTAGAACAGTGTTGAGTTGGGTTTGCCTCCTTTCTCAGGACCAGACGCAAAAACCCTTTGGCCCCTCTCACGCCGAGGGTTGCCGTCATCGCCGCGGCGCACACGCACCCAAAGAAAACACGGCTCCGGCAGGTGGGAGCCAATAAACCGGCACGCTGCAGCTGGAGAGACAGAAACGACGCCAGAGAAATAAATGCACCGCAGCTGCAGCCTGGGGTGTTACTTCATTTTATCCTCCTTTGGCTTACAGCTGAAACACATGTTCACAGATGGGATGTCGATTAAAGGGTTGCTTCTCGTTCTCCTGACGTATGAGTTGTAGTTTTTGAAACCCCAAGACCAATATGTGAATCAAATGTAATGGCGTCTTTAATGCCGTTTCAAGCTGAGTCCTCTATTAGGGACGGGCGACGTCACAAGTTTTAGCCAAGCACTGTTTAATGTTGTCATCTGAAAAAACCACAGCAACCTTTTGATAGTCATTTATCAACCATGTCTGGTTGCCAGGAAAACTCTCAGATGATAAATCTCTGCGGCTTTCGGGATTAAACAATTTGCGTTGCTCTCTGTTTCCCGGGGACGAGTTTTGACGTGACACCAGATGTCGGTGTCTTTAAAACGCTCATAAGTCACGCTGGTTGGAGTCTCTCGCTGAGCTCAGAGAAATACTCAGGGACATCTGGCTGGTTTTACTGAAATCTGCTGCAGGAAGGGGGAAAAAAAAGAGAGGTGTAATTTATAAGGATTTACCGCCCCCGTGTGGCAGCTCAGAAAAACGCAACACGCCACACTAAACTGGAAGCCATTGGATCTATTAACATCTGCTGCATCGCATACTGACTTTTTGTTAAAGTGACAAAATTCAGGTAAACTTTAGAAACTTATATGTTGCTTAATATGAAGAACTTCTGGTTTTTATTCTCTTTTTTTGTTTTGCTTAGTTTGATCTAGAGATTTTGATTTAATTAGTGTGATCAAATCATGACAACAGTGTAAACCAAATAACAATAAAGCAAAGATATGTAATTTGTTCTTAAATCAAACACTAAACGCTTGTTATAAATGCAGGTTTTGTCTAATAAAACAAATGTATTAAGCATTTGTTTTATGTTTATGCAGGGTTTGGTAAATTTATGCGCATAGTAGAGTCAATGGTTGATAATTTGACATTATTGCGAATGTTAAAATCCCTTTCTGATTTTTAATAAAACGGTGTGATTAAAATATTCTAAGACAAATACGATGTGGATAAAACAAGATTAATAAAAAAACTTTGCCATAAATGCTTATCATGTAGATTCACATATATTTATTCCGAATACAGAAAAAGTTTATGCATATTTTATTTTGATTTCATCAAATATGAAGATCCAAATTTTTGTATTAACCATTCCTATATTTAGTGGAAGTACATCTTCCTACATTAAATCATATGACCAAGTAGGCAGCATAAAGGTATGTTGTGTCCACCATAAGAATCTGCCACCTACTGTTTGTAATCTGACAATCTAGACTGGGATTATCAGATGAAGTTCAGATGAACTGAGTTTACATCTGAAGAGAGGACATCGTTTTTCTACCTTTTCGGGTCTTTTTTTCTGCAACCAGAACCTGTTTTTATCCATGCGTTATCTGAATGTATATTAATTCCATTTCGAAAAGGAAAATCAAAAACAAAAAAGAAAGGTTAAAGTCCATTTTGCTAAAATTGTGTTGCTCTGTCCTCATTAACAATCTAAGAAATAATCGGTCCTTTGGTTGGTCAGCATGTTGTGATTCAAAAGTTGTCAGCAGGCTGACCGACATGAAGCTGGAGCCTCTACCACCGCCGTGTCTAAGGCTTAACCCCACACCAAGGCTTTAATTAGATTATGCAAGGCAATGCAAGAGGATCTAATGACTATTTTCTTTGATACAATAGACAGCACAAAGGTAAAGAAGCAAATGTTCTGCTTCTCGGTCCTCATGTTCCTCTCTTCTTCTGGCCCAGAGGTTTCCGGTTCTTCACGAGATTCAACGGACGTTGCACAAAGAGTCGAGACTCCCCTCTTTTGACACAAAGAAATAAATGAAAATGAAACTAAATTAAATTGGAAAATCAAATCTCAGATGAAACGGTGCTGGAGCAAACATGCAAACAGCTAAACTTTGTAGAAATCCAAACCACAGACAAAAAAAAAACAGAAACAGGAAACATATCCAGCAGCAAAACACAGTAGAGACGGACATTATTGTGGCAAGGAGTCTTAACAACCTACTTCCTGTTGCCAAATGCTCTTAAATCTGTGAAATGATAAATGAGCTCATTTCATTGTCCATTTGGTGATGTGAACCTCCATCCTAGATTCAAGACTTCGTCAACCTCCAACAGGTTTTCTCCCAGGGTTTAGCTCCATTCATCCTCTCTTCGACGAGTTCGAACTCTTTACCACTCTAGAGAGGGTGCCCTTACTTCTTCCAGCTCTGCTGCAGCTGTCCTCCCTGCTTTCGTGGTCACCCATAAGCCTATTTGCATCCCAAATGAGATAGCGATGGGTTTACATGTCAGTGGCAATGGCGCGGCCTATTCTCTGTGCGAGAGCATTAGTGGGGCTAAAAGCAGTAATGCCATCAAGGGCCAGCTCAGCTCATGAGGATACGCCGCTCTGCAGAGGACGGCGAGCAGAGGGGACCGGTTAGCTCCTCAGGCATCAGCAAAGGGGAGCGCAGTCCAACGGATGCACCGATCTCCGCATCCTCAGAAATATGTTTGCCAAGTTTAAGGGCCTCTTCTCAGGCCCGCAAGTTCCAGCTGATCCTGGGACCACTAAAGCATCACCTCCACCGGCTCCTCCACCAGCTCCTGCACCAGCCAAGGTAAGACACCTTGTAAATATGCCTTTAAAGCCTCTGCTTTATGAGACACAAGAAATGTTTTTATACTCGGATTAGCCCCCATGCTTCAAAGCAGCATGAAATGCTAGAAGTGCCATCCAAGTTAGGGAAACATTAAAAGAAATGCGTGTCCCATCCTGCATGTCACGCAGATCCGCTTAATGTTTTTCCAAACTTGTAACTTTGACTTTCTGTCCTCTCTTCCATTGATGTGCTCAAATATTTATTGATGTGCTCAAATATTTCCGACTATTCTAAATTAGATTTTTAAAGAAGTCAAAGCCAACAAGTTCAACCTGAAGACATGTTCTCTTTTTATTGACTTCCAGCCAATGGAGTAATTAGCTAATGTGGTACTTTGAGGGTTTTTTTTTTTTCTTTTAAAATAATAATACCAAATGTTTATCTGATGCCGTCTGGTTTGACTGGTAAAACCAAGCATCTGAATCTGTGGAAAATGATGATTTGTCATGTAGGAGGAGAAGCCGAACGAGAAAGAAAATGAAGCAAAGAAAGAGGACCAACCGCAGGGTAAGCTTGTGCCTCTACTGTGTCCTGACACAAGGGGTGACACTTTGCACGTCTCTCTTTTCTGCATTGAACTTGTGTAAATTCTGACTCATTCGTTCAAGTGGCCACGCAGAATTATAGGGATATTGTGGTACATTGCACTCTAAAAGATCAGCGTCGTCCGTATGAATGTCGAGGGGGAAAAAGAAGGCACGAGAATGGAGCCTTGAGGTACCCCACATTACTTTTTTTTATTTTTTCTTCTCGCTCTGATTTATAATCACCTAATGACTCAAAGTCAAATAAGGTTAGGCTGGCACAACACTGCCATACAAAACCTTCACCGATACTGACTCAGAAGAATCTGACTGAAACGCATGAAAGATATAATTATTCTCATAAGAAATAACACTTTGATAAACCAATTTTTCTATTATGTTTACCAGAAATCCTGTATTGCTATCTGCAATACTCCAGGTGCAACCGGCAGCTTGAACAACAAAATCATTGGAGCCGATTCAAGATGGCGGGCTGCGGATTTCGTGTATGAAAGTGTTTTCAACTCTTACTTGCTCGTCCGTCCTGCGAGTCGTGTTGCTAGTGTGAGCGCTGCGCAGCACGGATGGAGTTGCATGTTGTGTTAAGGGTTTGGAAACGACTTCCCTACGAAAAACAGGGCGCTGCAGTTTCAGTGTTGCGCGTCAAACAATGCAACAGCGGGGACCTCTGTGACCCCGGCCATGAGGGAGAATCGAGGAAAGGGAGACAGAGCGACGGACAGCCCTGCTTGCTCCGTGTTTTCCATCAGCTGGGGTTGTTGCTCCACCACAATTGGTGCTGCCTGTGAGAAAGAAAAACACGGAAACTAAATCCTACGGTGCACCGCACGCAATCAGCAGGTTGTTGCCCGGGACAATAACAGCGGCAGGCAGATATAAAAGAGGCGCCACCGTAAACACGGGACAGCCATTGACGTTTTGTTCGCCCGTGTCAGAGTGAGACGCTGGCCTGTGAATGTGAGAACGCACTGATGTGTAAAATCCGACCGGCCAGTGCAGGGAGGCTGCCGCAACCCGCCAGCAGGATGTAGACAGAATCTTTAAAGCCCGCCCCACATCACTGACCAGTCAACAAAGACAAACCATGAGCTATTTTGGAAATCGTAGGAGAAATATCTGTGAATTCACACCCGAGGTAGAGACCCTCATTTTGCAAAACAAGTGAATTCATTGGTTTCCCGTGAGCAGGACTCAGAAGAGAACTGCACCCGGTTGAAGGGCAAAGTTCATTTCCTCAAACTGGTCATGATGGTGGAGGATCTAAATTCGCCCCGAACACGCCCAGGTTTTTGCTGGGTACTCCCAATTCCCTTCTACAAGCTTAAACACAAAACCAGAAAGGCCAGCTGTTCCTGCTAAATAAATAAAATAAATAAATAAAAATAATTAAAGCTTTACAACATGGCTGAAAAAAAAAATCCTCCACAGCGATGCAAAAGGCTTATTGATAGTAGATGTTACCGCCAAGAGTGACACAAGCGTTGCTTAGAATTTGGAGCCATTTACTCGTCCACACAAGGCCAGGTTAGTACATGTGACTATGTTCACTCAATAAACTAAATCACTGTTTTAAAACTGTTTCTACTATTTATTTAAATGCACATTAAAAAAAAGTCATCCTACTCGGCTGCACTTCCCTTGGATCATGAGTACAATATCTTGATTTCTGATAACTGCTTAATTTTATTTTTATGTTACAATCTTGTACAGTATAATATTATTCTTGTTGTTTTGCTTAAATCTACACCTGCTCTTCTATCTGAATTTCCACAGTGTGGGACACTTCTTCTTATTTCCGCCTTCTCCTTTGTTTACTTATCTTTTGTCCTCTTTTCAAATATATCTGAAAATATATATTTTGATTTATATATTTATATATATTGCGATCAGAAAGCAATAACAGAAGAATTTTTTAAAAGGGAAACTATTTATTTATTTGGTACTATAGACAGCCAGATGATAAATGTTTAGAAATAACTGATTTGAGTAATATCGATGATAGTGGGATGAAAGGAATTAGAAAGGTTGCATGTGTTTTCCACAAGTGCATTTTATTTAGAGAAATCCTATATTTTTGCATGTTGCATCTCCAGCCCCTGCACCTGAACCGGCCCCAGCACCGGCTCCAGCACCGGCCCCAGCACCGGCCCCAGCACCGGCCCCAGCACCGGCCCCAGCACCGGCCCCAGCAGCCACACCTGCAAACCCTGAGCAGCCAGAACCTGAAGGGTGAGCCCAGCACCTAGCAACCAATATAACACCACCTGCACTCTAATGATCCATTTCAGGGAAGATTCATTAAATCTAAGGAGCGACTAAGCAGGGGAGATTTAGTATGTCCAAGCACATTTCATGTAGGCAGACACGGCAACCCCAGTATCTAATTAATCACGATTTAATCAGGCGGCCCGATAAGTTGCGGGGAGGGAGAGGCGGAGAAAGCTGTGAGAGGTAAACAGAGTATCTGAGATCTTTATCCCTTGGTTTCAACGTGTATATTAACAGAGCAATGACCTGAGAGTGGATTATGGGCTTTTCAGCTCTTTAGGCATAAGAAGCTCAGCCATGAAAGACATGTGGCTAACGGGAAGCAGCAGCTGCTAATCTTCTCAGCTACAGAGACAAAACACGATGAATGTAAGAGGTAGAAGGGAGAGAATGAGGCCTGTGTGATGGACTGCTCGTCCTCATGTCCTCCTCGGTGACATGAGGACGCGCCCCCTGCAGGTGACCTGGGCTGCTGCTGCTGCATGAGCTGGTAATTGTTTCGAAAAGCAAGTGCTTCCCTATAGATTTATTTTTTGTGACACTGAAAAGTTTTAGACCTTCAAAAAAAAAAAAAAAAAAACAGAAAAAAAGGGAGAGAGTAAATAAATAATTTCACTAAATATAAAATGCAGTTTTTATGTAATGATTTGATTTATGAGGCCAGGGAAGAAATATCTAAACCGACCTGGACCGGTGTGAAAATATAATTGCCTCCCTTGATAAATTATGAAGTTTGATGCAAAAAAAACCCAAAAAACAAAAAACCTCAGGATGTTCATCAAATACCTTACACAAAGGAGTGCAAACAGTTACTTCTCAGTATCTGAGAGCAGTGATAAAGAAAAGGTTTTATCTTCCAATGACTTTCTTTAAAGAGTAAGAAAGAAAAAAACCTAGCTCACATAAGTGGTCTTCAGTCTGATGTATTACTGATTCTAGCCACAAGAGGGCGTGATTTGAACACCCATTTTCTGATTCCATTGGGAAAAGTTACATCTTTTCCCAATGGGAAATAATAACAATATAACAATATTATTATTACTATTATAATAATAATATTATTATGAATATATAAAAATATTAAAACTATATAATATTGTGTTATGCTTTTCACTGTACAATGCGTTGTTTTATTGTGAAATTTTATAATTAATTTGCTTATTTATGTGCATTTGCTAATTTCACTGTTGTTTTATTGGTGTACTCCTGTAGTGCACTTTGTAAAAGGTGGTCAGCTGTCACATTTAAATGAAATCCAATTAAATTTAGGAGCTTCACTTTCAAAAGTGGAGCTTCACTGACCACAACAAGATCACAGTAATGGGTTTGGGCTGAGTTTTGACCACAACAACGGGTTAAAGAGACAAACGTCTAAGATTAAAGCTACCGTAGAGTTCATAAATAACCACAACATATGAACTGCATAACAAACATGTAATATTTGTCTTTGGCTTACGTCCAGTCGACAGCATGGTATTCCCTGGACAGGTTGGGAGCTCGTCACATTGAAGATACAAATAACAAAGATTTAAGCTCTCACACTAACCTGAGGGCAACTTCAGACTGTTCAGTTGACTCAACACGCATGCTTTTAGGTTCAGGAAGCCGCTGGATCCAGAAAGAAACGATTCATACTCAAGGAGAACCAGTAAGCTGCTTCTAGGACCAACAAAGCTAACAGCTGCTCCACCATGAATGACACAATGATTTTTTATTTGAATTTCTTATCTAAGCCAAACAAACTCAGTCACATTTTTTCACCAAGAAGTTTGACTGAAACGTCTCGACTTCCTATTTCATTGTCAGGTGACTTTTTTTGTTGTTGTTTTTTTTTGTTTGTTTGTTTGTTTTCTCTAGACAAGACGTGGCCCCTCCTCTGCCGATCGTCATCAACAAATATTCAGATGAGCAGCTCAGAAAAGTAGCCCAACAGATGAAGGAGAGACTGAATTTATACAAGGAGAAAGTGGTTGATCAGTATGCGTCGTCCCCTGAGATAACGCCTCCTGTCAGTGAGTACAACTGCGTTCACCGGCTTTGTGCTCAGCTGTGCCACATTCGTATTGATGACGCTGACCTGTGACTGCTAAGCAAGGACAAAACTGTAAAAGTTAGGTCATCTCACCTGACCTGTTGTCATTTTAGCTCCACTGCTACTTAAAGACGAATACACCAGAGTGATGGAGGAAAGGGCGAGGCAAGCAGAGGAGGACAGGATAAAGAAGGAGGAGGCGGATAAGAAGAAGAAGGAAGAGCAGGAGAAGAAGAAGAAGGAAGCTGAGCAGAAGAAGAAAGAGGAGGAGGAGAAAAGGAAAGAAGAGGAGAAGAAGGTGAAGGTGCCCCTAAAGACCAGGTTGATTGCCGCTTACTGGGCATCAGTGGACTTCATGATGAACCCGCTGGCGAACCGGATGGACTCCGTCCTGGGTTCCACCATCGACCCCTTCACGGATCATCGCTACATCGCGTGGCTGAGCCTGGTTACTGTGGCCATCAACTACAACATATGGTTCATCACCGCCAGAATGTGCTTCCCGTACCACAACGAGATCGTCAACCCTATTTGGTTCACCTTGGACCTCCTGGGGGACGTCATTTACCTGCTGGATGCCATGCTGTTTCAGCCTCGCAAGCAGTTTGTCAAAGGAGGAGACATCATAGTGAGTGTGGAGCCAAGAGACTGCCTCAGAAAGTGGCTAAGAGTGTAACAGGTCAAATTATTTTTTGTCTCTCTTTTAGAAAGACCGTGTCTTGACAACCAAGCACTACAGGGAATCTGAGAGATTACTGGTACTTCACCTCAGATTCATGCATGTTTAAACTCATAGGCGATCTTAGATTTATACACAACCTTGAAATCATCGAAAGCTGTTTCCATATCTAATGAGACATATTGTACACGTCAACTGAAACCTCAGAGTACCTCCAAACAAAGGGAGACTTTCCTGATTGAGCAGTTGTGTGTCCAAATATTTCTCATCAGCATCCCCAGAAAGACGGGATTGTGGAAAGCTTTTGAGAGCGTCTGTCAATTTCTTTAAAGTCATTTCGACCTCAAATGTTGTCTGTTTCCCGCCAATAGGCAGACGTGGTTTCTCTTCTGCCATTTGACTTGTTGTACCTGCAGTTCGGATTCAAATCTGGTTTCAGAGCCAACCGCTTACTAAAGGTAAATTTAGTGATGTGCTGACAGTGAATTGCATTTCCTCCCGACTGACATTCTCCTGTACTTACTCTCAAGATAGATACATTTTTTGAGTTCAGCGACCGTCTGGAGAGCATCTTGGCTAAAGCGTACATCTGGAGGTGAGTTCCATAAAATTAGTTTGGGCGGGAGGGGGGGTAGCCAGATGAGTCTGATAACATTCATCTTTTAAGTGATTTCAACAATGAATTGAGGATCTTCTCAGAAAGCTTTGCCTCCGATCAAAGTTATTTCCCAGTGCAGCTCATTTTTAAAGCAACCTGTCAAGATATGCAACAAAAGTCCCATGAATTTCAAGCTGCAAACTTTTAACGTTTAAACTGTTGCTATTATTCCTCTTAAGAGTGATTCGCACCATTGGGTATCTCCTCTTTATGCTCCACCTGAACGCTTGCTTCTACTATGTGGCCTCAGAGTACCAGGGCATCGGTGGAACAAAATGGGTCTACTCCGGTCTGGGCAGCGCGTAAGTACACTACCATTTATATTACTGAATACGCAGAAACTGTAACAAAATATTCCCATTTGGTAAAGTGTAGTAAAATTGTCATGGTGTGAGAATGTCATTAAAGATATACTGTTTGATAAGGGGAAAGAAGCATATCATTGGTAAGCCTTTGCTGAATATTAAGCACGAATATATCAAAGTCTCAACTTTACAATTGAACCCTCTAGTTTTCTTTTTCCATTTATCACCCCAACATTTCAGTCAAAGCCTTTTTAAACATACTTGATTGTAACTGCAGGTCGTTGCATCACATATTCATGTGTTTGGACTCAGAAGGCTAAATGCTTTTTCTTATTATTATTATTATTATTTCTGATAAAAATTGAACTGCTGACAGATTTGTTACCGTTTCACCAGCTGTGAGGACACTCCAGAAAAATAAAAATGTTTTGTCACTGTCGTGTTTAGCTGCTAAGTGACAAAGTTTGTCCCAAAGAAATTGACGGAAACCCCAAACCTGAAGGTTTTGTTGTTTGTTTGTGCTGCTGATGGAGCTACCTCAGCTGCTTCTTCTATGCGGAGAAGTCCCTTCTGATGATCGCTGAGTTGCCATTTCCAGACACCATGTTTGGACAGATCTTTCAGATGGCGAACTACCTTTTCGGGGCGTTCTTTATGTCCGTCATACTTGGCCAGGTAGCTTCTTTCTCGTGACGTGCTTCGTGTTATGTTTTTGCTTTTGTTTTGTGTCTATGTTGGATCGTAAAAGAAAATGCACCAAAAAGAAACCGCAGCAAGACCTCATGGGAATCATAGGTCAATATCCCTGATATTCTTTCATGACATCCAGTCGAGTCAGGTGCAGCTGTCTCTCTCGGGAAACTCTCAGCGCCGTTTGTGAACATCCCTCTTAACACCGCCTCGCCTCCTCCACAGGTACCTGCGCTGCTACTACTTTGCCGTCCGCAGTCTGATCAACATCGGGGGTCTTAACGAGCCTCACACGGTCTTTGAGATTACCTTTCAGATGACTAACTTTTTCGTAGGCGTCTTTGTGTTCTCCAGTTTGATTGGACAGGTAACGCAGAGACCAAATTGTCCGTAGCGTAGGTCGTAGACCAAACACCTCTAGTCAGTACGCGTCCTTACTGAAGACACTGACGCCTCTATCAACATGTTTTATTAGCATGATAGCTGAATGGAGTTATGATCAATCTCATTAGGCACCCGACATCCCTGTAATCCTTCACACTTTTGGATGTTTTTTTCCTGATTCCCTTTAGAGTCTTGACTGTGGGTACAGCGTCTAGCAAAAGTATGTATCTCTTGAACTCTTTTCCACTTTACAGCTACAAGCTTTTTATGACTTTTACTGGTATTTTATGTAGTAGACCAACACAAATCAGTGGATGATTGTAAAGTGGTACATACATTATACAAATTGCTATAGGAGAAAATCTGAGGCACCTGGTGGCCTAGTTTGTAGAGCACCGTGTGCCGAGGCCATAGTCCTCCACTCAGTTGACCTGGGTTTGATTCCCAGTCTCAGGCTATTTGCTGCATGTCAATTTACTGTGTAGTCAAAGACAACAGGGGAAAGAAAATTTGAAAAGCATCTTGCGCATTTGTATGCAGCCTCCCCTGCAGCGGAATAGAACCACCAATCACGATGGAACGTTTTTTTTTTGTTGTTGTTTTTTTCAGGTGGGGGGGGTGGGAGTCTCTTTTGTTCTTCTTTATAAAATGTCTCAAACTTAGTCGGACTGGACGGAGAACATCCGTGAGCAAGAATCTCAAGCCTTGCCACAGATTCTCGGTTGACTGGATCGTTCTTTATTGATCAGGGATTAATCTGGAATCTCTATCTTCAAGTTTTGGGATATTGCCAATTTAGACTATTTCTTGTTGAATTTCTTGTCTTCATAATCCTGTATGTTCTCTGACATACTTCTGAGGCCTTCACAGATCATCTGGTTTAATACTGAGAGAGAAAAGTACCAACAGGTGGAGTGTAGTCACTAATTTGGTGACTTCTGAAGGTGATTGGCTGGAATTTATTTTGTGATACCGGAGTAAATGGGGATGAATACAAATGCACAAACGCATATTAAAAGGTTTTCCTTTGTAAAAATGCCAGATATTCTTGATCTTCCTCTTAAAATTTCACACGACTTTGTGTTGTTCAGTCTTATAAAGTAAAATTAAAGTTTGTGGCTGTAACATGACCAAATATGGAAAGGTTCAAAGAATACGATTACTTCTGCCCAGCACCGTAGCTTTTCATCTACGCGCCAGTCAGTCATCCTCTGTTTATTTAACTGCTTTTATCACGTTGCTTTAGATGAGAGATGTGATTGGCGCGGCCACAGCAGGACAGACCTACTTTCGAAGCTCCATGGACAACACAGTGGCTTACATGGTGACCAACAACATTCCCTCTATGGTGCAGAACAGGGTGCGCACCTGGTACACCTACACTTGGGACGCTCAGGGCATGCTGGGTCAGTGAAGGCTGGCTGAATAATAATTTGGGGTTTGGGAGTTGGCCTATTTCTCCTGACCTCTCCCGCTTTGTGCTGATGCGCAGATGAGTCTGAACTGCTGGATAAGATGCCTCTCGTAATGAGAACCGCCATTGCTGTGGACATCAACCTGGCGACGTTTCAGAAGATTGATCTTTTCAAGGTACGGGAAGGTGAAATCATCCCACCCATGTGGTCAAGAAGACCAGTGTGCTAACCCCCCCCCCCCCCGTGCTCCCACAGGGCTGCGACCAGCAGATGTTGGTGGACATGCTGCTGAGGCTGAAGTCCATCATCTACCTGCCAGGAGACTTTGTGGTGAAAAAAGTGAGTTTGTGTCCTTTTCCCATTATTATTAATGTCAGAACAATACAAAGAATTAGGAATGCACCATGTGTCAGCACCAATATTGGCGTCGGACAACATTAGTCACTTTTTAACATATCGGTTTTGGTCCAATAATTAAAATTGTGTCCATATTAGCAACTGATATTTATTTCCCTCTTGTTTGTTTCTGGGGGTAATTGATCATGAGGTATCTGTTTGGCCATGTGACAGTGAAAGTGGTGCAGCAAAGGATTGTGGGGAGTTTTCGTGAAGTGGCGGTGAAGCCAGCTGTGTGCTAGTTTTTTTTCAAGGTGTCCAAAGGAGATACATATATGTGTGTGTGTGTAAATGTTGGTAGGGATCGGTTATCGGTCATGACAGCAATATTAAGATCGGATTTTGATATCGGCTTAGATATTTATATCGGTAGATACATTCTTTCAATTCTTTGTATGCTTTTCTTTTCTTCTGTTTTTGCTGAACACGTAAAACGGGTCAGATCTGTTTGATCTCCAGGTGACCCCCAGGTAAACAGAGGTCACAGGTCACATGTTAAAAACTAAAAGTGCCTTCCCCCCCCCCCCTCCATTACCTTATAGAGAAGTTTATTGGCTACATGTGGATCGCTGAAGTTAGAAGAAAACTCCAACTCGAAAAGAAAACAAATTATAGAATATGTCAACTGCGTTGTTTGACATATTCTAAATATGTCAAATATTATAGTGGAGGATTGAGGTATTCTTCAACAAGGGTGCTAATATGTGTTGCTGTGCAGACTGTGCCGTTTCTGTCTCTCCGCAGGGTGACATCGGGAAGGAGATGTACATCATCAAAAGCGGAGCGGTGCAGGTGGTGGGAGGACCCGACAAC